>KK502439.1:559957-584435 GCA_000688735.1 Glossina austeni | reverse complement strand
TAACATATAAGAAAGTTTGTCATATTAAAAGCCAAATCCTCTATTCACAGCTTTGTTCATCTTTTTATCAGGATAAATGGATGGATGAATCTTACAAATGGATGGATGGATGGATGGATGGATGGATGGATCTTACAAATATTACGACTATATTTTCAAATTTACCCTTCGATTGCAGCTTTGTATAAACAATTGAATTTTTGAATATAATAAAATTTTCCGATTTCTTTTTTTTCTCTTCTCTCGTTCTATAAGAAATGCTCTCGTTCTACAATAAATCCTTTACCAAGAATAATTAACTTTTACAAGTCATGCTATTGAGAAGCTTAAGTCGGTGAAGAAAAGCATTAGCCTAAGAGGTGACAAGTAAGAAAATTACACATTGGCGTGCTGTATGGGGGGGTCACTGTAGCTTCCTTCTGGGTGTTGCGAACGAATATAGACCCGAAAATTTGCTGATGTGGAAATAAGGAACAAATCGGAATCTTAGACCATTCCAGTTTCCTCCATATAATCATAGCTTCCTAACAAATTTCTATTTAATGCGTACGTGCAGTAGAAATAGTTTTCAGAGCGAGATAAAAAACAACTAAAAACACTATAAGTGGATTACTATTAAATACCCTACATCACCAACACACAAGTATTGATTTGACGACTTCTCAAAATAAAGCGTAACATCGGAAGTCGTCGTAAAAGTGGTCCTTGGGCCAAAACACAGCCGCGTACCAAATTTCACAAAAATTGCGATCTATGGGTTGGAGACAAGGAAACAAAAAGCAAACGGACATTTGGACAGAGGCATAAGTCAGATGAAATCGATATCGGTTTAATAAATGGCGGGTCTATTTCAAGTCCCTATGGATGTTGCACACATCCGCACAAACTTGTACCACAAGTTGTGGTGCAGCATATAATTGTTTGCAATTTTAATAAATTTACTTGATGTGAGCAAATGATGATACGTTCAGTTTTAACTGGTAGCAAAAGAGTTATGCGATAATTGCAGCAAACTATCTGTTTAGCAACACTTTGAAATTTTACCTCATTTTGCAGCTTCATGTTGATTATTATTCGTAAACGAGAAGCGGTAAAAACGCCATAGATCAGTTAATTTATGGGAAGACTTTAATCGCATAAACGTGTTTCAATTTATGATCAATAGTAAAATCGAACGTGTCACAATTTTTCTTCCTCTTATTAAGTTAAAATTATGTATCTTAAATAAATTTTAAGATAATTCTCATAATAAGTGTTTTTCTTTTGCGGTGAAAAGTTTACTGTTGCGTCGTACAATAAACAATTATTTATATGATTTTTATTTATTTTTAATTATTTTTTATTATCTAAAACATAATTTTCTCAAAAGTGTTTACGAGAATACGCGAAACAATTATCTGGAAAGAGGTATTTCTTCTTTAATTCTTTAACGTACCAATGAATTCATGATAAGTGCTTCGAACTGACTCTCCTTTTTTTTTTAAAAAACATAATTTTGTAAAGTAAAAAGCGTTTATCGTTTGCGTCTTCAATTCGATTCGATCTTAGAAATTCTCAACTCAAGGTAGCTGTTAAATATCCTACGCACGTCCGCATAACACAATTGACATCATGTTCCCATATGAAGGCTTATGTTCCATGACAAAATTTACATGAAGGGTTCCGCAAAATAGACCCACGTGACCCAAATTTACCGTAAGAGATTTAAATTTCAAAGCACAAACTCTCGGACAACTTTCGTCATAGAAAACTGAATTTTTGTATTTGTTATCATAAATTCCTGGGTGTATTATGTCAAAGCGGATGCATATAACATTGACAAGGACTTTAGCTCAATAGATTCTTTATCCAGTAGAGATCATTTTCTGAATTCATTTAAGTTTGTCTGTTCGTCTGTCTAATCATTTGCTTAGCTGTCAGTCTGCTTGTTTGAATTCAAAACACAGAGACAAGTTTTGAGTTATTTTGACGAAATTTGAAATACTGGCACACTTTAAACCAAGGTTTGTGCGGATGTATGTCACACCCAAAAACAAGAACCATTTCCTAAACCGATTCAAGCTTATCTGTCCGTCTATCCGTCTAATGTTTTTCCATGATTTTTATATACTTTACAGATATTTGACAGGTATTTGACTTTAAGGGAGAACGGGCTTAGGATCACTTTCACGACCGCTCCTCACTTAAAAAACCGTTATATCACAAAATTTGCAATTTTCAATGTGAGAAATTGGACCCTCCAATAGAGCCGGAAAGTGGGCTTTCCTTCAGCAAAGAGATGAATTTCTTTACTATTTAATAATCTGATTATAATAATTTAATACAAAAATAAAAATAAACTGTACCCAATTTGGACCACATCGGTCTATTTTTTGGATCCCATCCCTGGGATTCCGAATTCGAATTTTTAATATTTTATCATGAAAATAAATCAAGAATTATATTAGGTGAATAGTGGCAGTTGTTCTTCCCTGTTCATAATGTTTTTACTTGTTTTTTGTGAATGGTTTTCTATGGTAAAAAAGTTCTCATTGGTTTTCGTCGATTTTTGCGAAATTTTTTTGATATAAACATTTTTTTTGTAAGTGGGATATTATATCTGGATGGGGTCCAATGCGAGCATGCCAATCTAGAAAATTTCATCAAAATATTTCGAAAACTTCAGCTTGCAGATTACAAGCAAGCATACATGGACAGACTTTAAGTGCTTTAGTGCGTTGCATACATCACCAAGTGTCATAGGATGTGAGGAAAATTTGATTTGAAACACTTGATTAGTTAGGATCACACTTATTATGCCTATTTTCATTAGGCGCATACTTTATTGAATAAAAAAATATATAAAAATATTTCAATTAAATTTTTTTTTTTTTTTATTTAAATTAACATTTTTTTTTTTTAATTTTTATAAAATTTGGAAAATTTTTTTTAAAATATTTTCAAAATTAATTATGATTTTTTCGTCAGCACAGTTATTAAGTACTCGGTCACTTCTTTGAAAGGAGCTGATCTTTCACTATAGTCTTGCTTTGTATATTAATTTTGTATAAGATACGTGTAACACGTCGCAAATGGTTATTTGTTGTAGCACGCGACGACAACAACAATTATATTGAGAGGATACGTTTAATAGCAAGCAAAATTTATTGAAAACTGACGGTCAAACACAACACAATCAATGTTTATTAACATTGACATCAAGTATATAAGTGAAAGAAGAGACAAAGCTAACACAACAACAAATAAAGTTCGAATCCGCATAAACACAAACACACGTAAATACCTATGTATATATATATTTATATATATATGTATGCCTAAGTATACAGTAAAAATACAGAAACACCTACACATTGATTTATAAGCACACACACGTACGAGTAACTTGTAAAACAAAGTCATTATTACAAGTTGACAATAAATAAAAAATAAAGAGAAAATTATTGCACCAACACATATGTATAAAGATTATATTGTTTAACAAAGACACAAATGTACACAAATATACTTACAAACATGCATACATTCAAGCGAAAGAAGAAATCTCATCATTCCTATATACACGAGCTGCAATTTATAAGACAAGCCATAGGTCGATTGTCGATTGGCTTGGTTTTAGTCTGATCGTGTTAAGCAACTGAAAGACATATGACAAAACAGGAACATGTACCGTCAACAAAGTAACAGAGCAACATATCAACAACGGGAAAAATTTTGTGTTGCTGTATATAAACATGTTTATATACATGAGAATTATCTTTACACCATCATACACCCGGGATGTTTTTTTAATATCTGATCAAGTTTTTAATTCTTCTTCTTCTTCTTATTCGTCTTTTTTCAGTATTCTCTTATATAAGAAATGCGTTTGACCTACAAAAACTCTTGCACTTTATGTTTTTAGATTTATGCGTTTATATGAACCAATCACAAAAAGCACTTTCCCGTACAAAGTTGAGAAGAAGACGCCTGAAGTAAATAATATTTGGCAAGTATGTTGAATATAAACTGTGTCATATCATCTTCACTCAGTCCTATAGTGAAGCTATATATAAAGTTTCGTTGTGCAGCCCAAATCAGCCAACTATGTAGGTGTGCATTATATACAAATATATAGGTGCCTATAAATACATGCATATATTAGTTCCTTTAATACGTTCTTTTCAAAATGATTAAAATTATCAAGATAGTGTTGGCAACAGTATTTTCTCGTATCTTTTATTCATAAAAATAAGCATTAAAAGATGCGAAAGCTATATTCCTCTTGAGGTTTGTCTTTGTTAACCATAACCTCACATCAATATAGCAGGCGAAATATGTCTTAAGCTAACTGTTATGACTAAACTATTACAAATTACAAGAAAAGAAAGAAAGAAAGGAAAGGAAGAAAAGAAAAAGATCTTATCAGAGTAAATAAAACAAAAAGGAGAAACCACATCTAGTGCAGAGGCATACTTGCAGCCGGTATAGGTGCGAGTTGGGAGGAAACCCCGTTGAAAATATGTAAACGTTCACTATCCACTTACGAACCATACTAACAGTTAAAGATTAACCGTTAATTTAGATGAGTCGTAGACAAAGCGCCTATTAAGGGGAGCTGATCTTATAAAATTTGAAGAATCCACCACCAGAGTGAACTGAATTTCATAAAATTATTCTTAGAAATTTGTAGTAGGGCGTAACTTAACAGGTTCTCAAAAATACTTTACATCGACTTGACTAATTTTTCAATTTTTTTTTTTTAATTTTTCTTATGAGGATTGACTAAAATTTTCGCATTTTATCTTTTCAATGTTGGCCTAGTACGCCGTTCACGGAAAATGAGTTACATAAATTTATTTATGTATTCATATGTGTACACTTATATATATGTATATATATGTGTCTGTGCATATCGTTTTATGATTCAAATTTTGCTCCTGTGGATATTCCAACCAGACTGGACAGTTAAACTAGCGGAATGTATTAGAGGGGACGTATTATACTAAAGTGACTTAGAATATTACGTGGACAAAGAATGAAAAGAACATTTTATGATCGCCCTGATGCGCATTTCTGGGCCGGCAAATCCATTTAATTGAAGCTCAGCTTTGCCTTATTATTTTTATAAATGAATATTAAGCTTAACAATGCGCCTGCGCTGATATCTGCACCCTTATTAGCGCAGACCATGGACGAATGGACTGATAAAGTGACTGATGAAAGGGAAGAGGTGAAAGCTATCCGATGCATGAACACAACAGCCTGTGCAAACACAAGGGCACAAGGATATATGAAAAAGCGAAGCGAAGTTCAAAATGCCAAACTGATGAACGAGACTACGACGAGTGAAATAAATCATTATACGTGCGAATGCGTATGTGAAATAAATAATTCTGTTGATAGGTTCATTAGCATATTATTGCAAAAATATTTATATTTTCAAGATGAAGCTTTGCAGCCACTAATTTACATAGATAAGGCGACAGTCAAAAGGATTGTTAAATGGGCAAATAGCGTGACAAACAATACTATGCATGAATGGACAAATCATTGAAACAATAAATGAGTATGTGAATGTGTGTATTTGTATAATTTTTACTTAACATTTTTCTAATTTAAACATGAAACTTAACAAAGATGTTAGATAAAAGGGAAGACCTTTCGTGGGTAAATAAATGGGAAGAGCTAATAAGTAATCAGAGAAAGGCCAACAGGGTCAGCCAAGGATCCATGAACAAAGGCCTGTTCTGACCTAAACACGATGCACAATGTCAAACTGTCAAAATATATCATAAGAGATTGGATTGGTGTCAGACTTTCAAAGGGATCTCCTTATGAATACACACTTAAGGTAATGAAGTGAATAAGTAAACCTTTATATCCGATTTATGAATTTAAAGATACGACAGAGATAAACAAGAAACTAAGTTCGATGATTTTGTCAATTCATTGCCGCAAGAAAATATACAAAAATGATGATTGAAAGTTCATCGATTGGGTATAATTTTTCTTTATACGCCAAGTGGGATATATTTCTATTTTTTCCTAGTACCTGTTAATAAAATGTTAATGTGATCTCTATTGATTCAATTTTCTACACTAACACATTTGTGTTCCATATATACAGAGTCTTAGGGCTTCGTACAAGCACAAAGTTCAGATCGTGTGATTTGCTGCCAATAAGAGCTTTCAACTTTCTGTTACGACTTCAAAAGCAACCTATGGCTGGAAAGAAACACAGGCAGGATTAAACAACACCACATACAGGCGAATGCCATTGTCTTTTCAATAATCATTGCTACCAGTTACAAATGATCGCATAAATTCAGTTTACCTTCTTTCTTTGTTGCCGGGCGTAAAAATTAGTTCGACATCTTCCTTTAACGTTGCGAACAACAAATTGTTTTCACGAAAACGAACATTTTTATTAAAAAAACATAAATAAAAAAAAAATAAAAAAAACTCAGGCAATCCCGCTCTCCATTCTTTTCTTTATGAAACGCATAAGTAAACCTCCTTTCAATCGCACATATGAGTGCATAAGGAATACAATATACGGACTCATATATCCGCCTATAATACAACGTTTAATAATACACTTGTCAGATTCTCTTAGTGGTTTAAAGGCATATTTTGTTGTTGTTATTGTTGTTTTGTTTTATGCCTCATTTCACTTTAAGTGGATATTATAAAAAATGTTTGAGAATGTGTTTGTGTCTTATAGTAAATAAGAGAAGTATATACTTATGTGCCTCAGACTGCAGTTATTATGCGATATTTTTGTATACATGTAGATGTGCGCATACACTACGAGCAGAGCTATTTTCTGTATGATTTCTCGAAATGTCGGAGCATATTTTTACGTCGTCGCTGTTACTCTTCAATGATTTATTGAAGTTCAAGTTAACGGTTTGTTTTGTTTAAATTTAAAACAAAAAAGAAAACACAAAATTCCTTCCATTTTCGGTTTCATGCTTGTTTGCGTGCTTGTGCCAAGATATTAATTGTTATTCATTCAACCGCAAAACCCGTTTATTTTTGTGGTTTTAAAAGACAAAGCGATGTTTAAGGAAGTTTGCCTTTTTTGAAATATGTTATCTGCGTAACCTTTAAGCAGCTTAAACATAAATGAAAGCAAAGCAACTATCATTTGATATTTCTTCACATAATCATTTCTTTATCATTTTTCTTCTTTTTTTTTTTTTTTTAATTTAAAATTTTCCACATTTCATTTATTTCTACGTAAGACTCATACATACATGCATTTTATTGCCTTTTACACGGTAATCTATACATCACGAGCTCACTGCTTGCATACCAGCTTCACTTAATAGTTGTTCTGTTATTTACTCTTTGTGTTGTTGTTGTTGTTGTTGCTGTTGTTGTTACATTCAATTTTTATTAATGTCTTATTTATTATTAGTGTCTCGTGATAATAATTCTTTCGAAATTATGTGGGCATGTATTCGCACACAAGTGTCGATAACTACATAAACATTACGTGGTATTTTCAATAAACAAGCAGAAAACGAATTTCGAATACCTGTCGAAGAAAATTGCATTGTTTATGTATTTTAATGTATTTTAATATACGCGATATGGATATTCAAGGTACGCTAGGCATAGATATTCGTGAAGTGCATATGAGAAGAATAATTTCACTTTCGCAATATGGATGTCCATGGTATGGGCATTCTAATTAGATTAGATATCTGCAACATGGATGTCCATTGTATGGACATTCTAATTAGATTAGACACCTGCAATATGGACGGCCATTATATGACATTCTAATTAGATTAGCTATCTGCAATATGGATGTCCATGATATGGATATTCTAATTGGATTAGATATCCGAAATATGGATATTCACGGTTTGGATACGCAAACAATATTGGGGGCCTGCTATATGGATATCCACGCAATGGGTATATGAACAATATCGGATACCATCGATATGGATATAAAAGCAATATATATATCCACGATTCGGATAGCCAAAGAATATTTCATATTCATATCCAATGAATTCTATATATCCACAGCATGCATGTCCACTATCTAGATACACTCAAAATATTGGATATCTACGATATGGAGATCCACGCACGACACGGATGTACGAACTATATTGGATATCCAACGAATGTTGCATATCCGTATCAGGGATCTCCACGATATAAACATTCTAACAGTGTTCGATATTCGTGATGTAACAGTGTGTGATACAGATTCCTACAGATTCCTACAACATGGATACCCACGGTATGGATATTTTAACACCATTGAACGAGCCAGCTTTCTTTTTGAGCCAAATGCAACTCTGCGGGTGATTATTGCACGTTGCAAGATCTAAGCCTTTGACTTTATTAAAAGGATTCCGGTAGGTTCTCGCAAATTTGAATTCTTCTCAATGATGATACACTATAAGCAAGAAGCAAGAAGAAGGTTTATCATAAGCTTCGACAAAAAGTCCTACGTCTTTCCCTTAAGGTAGAGAGAGAGAGAGAGATGAGTAAGCTTATGAAGGCTGAAATTCGAAAAAAATTAAATTTTACGAGTCTGAAGCATATGAACTTCAAATTAAAACCTCAAGAGGTCAGTTAATTATATATGTACAGAAGCAATCAGCCTAAATTTCGCATATATACTATAATCGAATCGATTTCTTGTTTTACACGAAGTAGATCATCAGTCCACTTAACCAAAACAAAAAAACTTGTTTTTTTTTTTTTGTCAAACATTGAGAGTCGAATGCAAACTCATCGACAATTGTGTAATCCTTGTGTTGTGTTATTCTTCTTAGAATTCTTTTTTTTCTTTTGTGCATTAACAAAATTACATATGTATGGCTGATTGCATTCTTATGTTTTCTCATGCTTTATAGCTAGCTAATCTCTACAGGCAAGTTGTACGTACATAGGCATGTCCAACCATTACCAGAGATTGAAAAGGTAAGCTTTTAATAAATTATATAAAAAAGTTGTTCATTGTTCAATGTGTTGCCTTTTTTGTTTAAATAAATGAATTTTATTTTACATTCCGTGTATTTGATGTTAATCTTTTCAGGTTTTTGTTCTTTTTTCTTTTTTTTCCCCTCTTTTTCTTAATGTAAAATAATACAAGTAAGATCCTCAGCTTGAACTGAATCTTTTTATATCGATTATAAATGCTAAATGCTGTAAGCGGGGTAGGAAAGCATAGCAATTGCGTTCGTTTGCTCCTAACTCAAAAACATAACATATAAAGCAGTGTGGCAGCGTAAAATGGGATCATAAGCACATTTGTCTGCGACAATAACGTAACATTACAAACGTACATTATAAAAACATAATCATCAAGAGAGTAGTGGTGCACAGTAAAAAGTAGACAATCCCTTCAGCCATGGGACGGTAGCTTCATACCTATAGCAACCTCACTGAGTACTGAGTACGGATAGGAAAGTTTGGTAACACTGCATCCTATAAAATCGTAAGCATCCTATCCTTTACCAGTAACGTTATATTTTTAATAGCGATGCTCGCAACTACAAAACCACTCTCTTATGCATTAACGAAAGCATTACTGCTACTACCAGAATCTAAACAGTCTCTTCGGTAACAGTATCGTTGCCAGTATGCCAGTACTGCTAACTGCTACAGCATCATAAGCATCGCACTTTATCCCAAGACAGTGACACATGTAGTAGTGCTGCTGTGTACCAGTATTGAAGCGAACGTACTTCCCTTTAACAGTAGCTAATAAATGGCACAGTACTGCTATAAACTGCAAAACTCTTGTGATGATAATGATAGCAATCCTACGAATGCAGCAGTGTGATGACATGTGTAGCAGTACTACTGCTTACCAGCGAAAAGTGTTCATGCTCTCACGTGCCACCTATATAATGTGCGTAGCAATACTGCTGCGAACCGCAGAGTCACTATGTTATGTGATAGCAGTGTGTTATAGTAATACTGCTACTATGCGAATAAACACACACTTTTCTACTGGCATTCTCTTTTGTATAAGTATCGTCATAGGTATAGCAATACTGCTGCGTACCAGGAGAATGTATGCATGCACTCTGTTGTAGTACTGCTCCTATAGAGGATACAAGGATACCCTTTCTTCTCCATCAGTATCATCGCAGGTGTATCAGTACACCTACCTGGTAAGGCATCCTCAGTATCATTATCTGCTTTAATAAAATAGTCTGTCTAGCAGTACTAATGCTTGTTATGAAAGCCTAAGCATTATCTTCTATAACATAATACCTATGACACAACTGCGTTAGCGCATAGGGTTTGACGAAATAACTTAAGCATAACTGAGCAGCTTCCATTTAACTAAAGACTATTGAACTTTACGTAAAGGATCCGAGTATGGATACAGCGCGAAACAATCAACTAAAAATAGTTAAAAGAACATACAACAACATTATCTGCTAGGAGTATTAATTATACAGCAGCAGGAAATCTCTATGTAGTCGTCAGATCTTCGCTAATTGTGTACAAACGTAAGAAGAAGATTTAATTGATTATTAAACTTAATCCGTCCCGATAAAGTTTTTAGATCGACACACGCATGTGCCTAAGTGTAGGTAAAAGATTTCCACTATTCAAGCTGGACTCGAGTATATTTTTAATTAATGGATTTTCCCGCTACGTATTTTTATGCATTACAAGCATACGACAAACTTAACATACCCCCTGTGGTGATTATCAAAAGATTGAATGTTATGAAAGAAACGAGAAACCAAGGCTGTGTTTGTGTGTTTAACAACCTTTAACTTTATATTATATTAGCGTTTTGTTAAAATACTAAAAATAAATTAATTTATAAATTTATTTATGATAAACGTGTGTTTAAGAAAACCTAACCGAAAACCACCTGTACGAGTCTCACATTAAGCAAAAAAACTTTTTTAATGAAAAGAAAAAAAAAATAAAAATGAAAAACTAATAAAACAAATTATAGTTAACTCATAAAACTAACAAATAATGAAATTGCAATCGATGAAGTGAGAGTAAATGGAACATAACTGAAAGGTAGTAATTTTTTTTTTTTTTCTAATTTTTACAATAATAATAGGTGTGGCTATAAAACCTCCGCTTCGACTAAATATTGTAGTATTTACGGCAAGTATAAAGTAAACACAAAGTGATTTTACTTCTAACTTTTCGCATCAGTAGTGAAAATGTTTCCAACATTGTTTGCGACAATAGAGTGCAAAATGCGAAACACCAACGTTTCCTAAACTTTACCAAAGGTGATCATTATTAGGTTGTGTTGTATGTTCAAAGGACCAGAAGGTCGGAAGGCTAGATTTGCTTTGTAATGATCGTCGCCTTCTAGAGAGGCTGTCAGCGATTTCTGCAATCAAGATGCGAAAGCCATCGAATCGATCATCTGTCTGCTCGCTTTAAGTCTTTCCTACCTTCTGTACGAACATTGATAAGATTTTTTTTCTTTTTTCCTTTTTGGCAGTTTCGATCCCTCTATTTCTAAGAATCTCACCATAAGCTTTCGGATCAATGCATCTACAAGAAGATAAAGAACATTTTTTGATAGCTTTTATGCCATCTGCGGATGTTGTGGAAGAGCTTCCCCAGGAGCTGTTTTGTAGGTCTCTACTGCAAATAAACTCGACGCTTGTGAATTATGGACTTCGTGTCCATATGACTAGAGAGTTTACAACTGCCGATAAATTATGCACTCTTCTTCTTCACTATTGAATAAAAAATCTTTCGCCCGTAAAATTGCTGTCAAATAATTATTTAACACTAGAATTACTAAACTTTTGCATAAACCAATTTCTACGGAAAGGGATCACTTTCATCCTCTATTTATGCCGATTGGCCGCAATCATAAAAGAGGAGACAGGAGAAGACAGGAGCGCTGAAAGTTGACACAAATCCTGATTGATTAGAAATCCATTGCTGGAAAAAATTTTTACAATCTGCCTACATAAACGCCCGCCATAAATGAGAAGCTAAAGCAAACGTAAGAAAAAATTATAATTTTATTTATATGTATGTGTACAACTGTCAATCGTATGAAGACATTTCCAAAAGCTGTCACCTAAATGTTCGTGAAATCTGCCTGCACGTCTGAGCGAAAACTTGCAATTGGGTGAAAGAAATTATGAGATGTTTTAGAATGAACGGGAAATAAATTGGGACTATTTTTGGGCTGAGTACGAAGGTGGTCCTGAGAAATATTTGGATCACAAATTTCCACAAATCCATATACCTTCAGGTTATCGAAAATTATAGGTGAAGACTTGAAAAATTTGTCGGCTTTTTTCCGAAGTTATTTCAGTTTCTTCCATATTGCGGACGGACATAACAGATCGTGACCAATTTTTAAACTCATATTCTTAATCGATCAAGGAATGTTTGTGCTAAATTTTCGGTTCCTAAGTTCTTTTTTACAATCCTGTCCAATTCGATAAAAGTGGGAGATCAAAATGATCCCTTTTCGTAGAAATAGGTGTCACCGGAATCTCAAAAATTAGAGGAGGTAGGAGAAAAGTGGTTATAGGTATTTAAAGGCTGTTCCATGTCACCAACAAGTTTTGCAGCATGACATGCTTTATAACCGAATTTTTGAAGATCGAAAATTAAAAACGATGGCGTTCACGTGCTAGGTGGCTCCAGTGTTAAATTACGATCAAGTTTACTCTATATCGAGAACCTTAAATAGCCCGCCGTCAAAGCCCAAGCTTCTTGTCCCAGTATAGCATATTCTCGGCTACTTTGTTAATCCCGTTCGATTGGGACTCTATTTTTTATGTACTTTTCTTTTTAATACATACATATATATATTCGTATATGTATGTCATGCATGTGTACAATATTATAATATATATTTAGATAATTTATTATATGTTGGAAAGACAAGAGCATATATTTAGATATAGTTTCCATTAATTCAAGGTTTTATCCGTTTTAATAATATTAACGGGAAATGTTTTTTATTAAATGTTCAACCAAAATAATCAAGTAAATCGTTGCTGTATTCATATATTTAAATGTAATAATTAAGAAAAAAAAAAAATGTATTAAAAACTTTTTACTTTTGTTTCATAATTGTTTTCGTCTTATGCGGAAGAATTTGTTTTCTTCCTTTTTGAAGGTTAAATAATTGTGTAATGCGTGTACGCTAAAGCTAACATGAACTGACTAACCTTATCCGGGCGTTTGTGACGTTCAGAATTATAGGAAAGCCAGCATCTTGCTAATCAAAATGGGACCGAGTTAGCCGAGTTAGCCGAGTTAGCATGTACGCGTAGATGTGCAAATAAATTCTCAGGCATGACACGTTCATTTTTTTCGATATTTTAGATGCACACTTGCCCACGTATAGCATAAGTTCTAAGTCGCCCTCAGTGTCCTAAAGCAAGGCCTTACTTTGCTTATAATTGGATTAAAGGGGAAGATAATGCAGGTAAAGTAGCATAAATTATTAGTTTGGCTTGCAGTGAAGATGCAGGTAGAAGGCGGCCTGCGATATCGTTGCGAAAAAAGGACGTTTGTCTCTCTCTAACAAAAGCAACCCAAGAAGTGATCTTCAACTTGAGCTGAGAGCTTCTTCTCCGCTAAGACTTGGCCCCTTGGCATTAGCACTGCTTCAAATCTATACATTCCCATGTAGCGCATAAGGAAAGACCTGCGAAAATGATATTATTATGATATTATTTCGTCACGAAATCACCAAGTTTTTGTTGCGGTCACGATTGGAGCCAAAAGGCCATAGATTCTTAATTAAATCTGAATTTTACGAAAAAATTTGCAGAAATTATTTGCTCGTTTATGTGACATTCGGATCGCGAAAATCGAAATGTGACCCGCACACGTCATAATAGGCGTCATAATAAAGTTGAAATCCCCCCATGCGTGCGCCTTCAATTTCAAATCTTCTGTAAAGAAAATTGCTGCCCGCTATAACTAACTGATATCGGGTTCAAATTTAGTCTAGATGTTTATGAAACACCCTAAGGCTGGTTACAGATGTGAAAAACTTGTGGTAGTGGAAAAATAAGATTCGTCTTAAGTCGCGTATATATATATTTTTTCAGAGAATTTGTATTATTTTTTTTTTTTTGTTTTTTTTTTTAATATTGTACCCAAGAAAGTGTAAAATGCACATCAGTTGCAATTTGTTTCATTAAAAATATATATATATATATGTAAATATATTTTATTATTGTCTTTAGTTAACTCTCATGTTTATTTTAATAATTTTTTCGAGCTGTCAATTAAGAGACAGCTTGAAACAACAACAATAAACGAGGAGAATTTGTATATATTGTATGCATGTAGATATGTATGTATGTATGAATGTGTACATACATATGCATAAATACAAATTATAGGATGTTTACGCTGACATGTGCATATGCGTTCACTTATGCATACACACAAAAGCATGCCAATAATTTTGAATATGTTTTCATTTAATAATGCAAAAGTTTCTAAAAATTGTTTGCATTATCGTTTTTATAGAGATGATCACTAAGGGGAACAAAACATTCTTTAGATAATATACGTAAACAAGACTTTATTTAAAGGGAAATCTTTGCTCTACGATGGAGTTATAAGATGAAATGTGAAGCTATTTGCACACACACACTAGTCTATCGTATCGTATATCGATCCTATTAATCTATGCCATGTCGTATATAATTCGAACTACCTTTGCGCATGAGCAGACTTTGCTACAAGTTCTTGTAACTGGAAAGAACATATCCAGGCTTCGTTTTATTCATATTGAAGTGATTTCAGCCACCCTTCGCTAAGCTTTAACTAATGCTTCCAACTTAACTAAAGGAGGGGGAGGAGGAAAAAATTTAAGAACAAGATTCTACTTGAGTGAAATCCTTCGAGAAGAAAATTTATGTACGCGAACGCATTTATAACAGTTTGTTGCTAGTCCTCTAAAGAAGAATATTGACAGTCGCCTCCAGGTTTACATAAAGTTGACTTACAGCGAAATGATGACTTGGTGTACCTGATCTTAAAATGAGAAAGAGATAGAGAGAGGTAGTATGCCTAAAAACAAACGGCGAACAGATGGCAGACAAACAGATATTAATGCTGGCGCATAGCCGAGTGAATAAGAGTCGCGACTGCCAAGTCGGTGTTCGCGGCTTCTAGTTCCAGTGCAGTTCGATCTTACGGCAGCTGTATTGAGTTCTCAGTCGGTAAAAGCACTATACCTATTGGTGGGGGCAGCCGCTCCCACTCCTTACCTTTTTTTCTTGTCCCCAATTCTTTCTTACCTTCACGATGTTACGAGTACAGGTGACATATTTTGAGTGATTCATCATATAAAAATATATATATATATATATACACGCTATAGAATTTCCCACGCATGGTAGCGACGACATTTGGCAAACCTAAGATATCAGCTGTGATGTGTGTAATAAAAGCGCGCAGCTTAAATTGATTTTTTTTTATCTTATTGATGAATACATTTTTTAAAATCAATGGCAATAAATTTTGTTGGCTCCACGAAAAGCTCTTTAAAAATAATCACTACTTTAAACAAAATATATTCTCTTACATAAGGTGTGGCTGCAGCATAACCTAGCAAAACCTAACAAAAAGTTATTATTTATTCTCGTCAATCTCTCAGTTTCAAGGTCCACACTGCCAATAGTTCTTTCCAATGCTCGAAAGAGTCAAAGCGATCCTTCTCCGAGTTGGCCTTAACTACTTCCTTCGGGTTGCCTTTTATCGTCTCAGTCGAATCGCATTTAACTCTACGATGCGGAGTCAGACGTAGACTATGGTGATAATTGAAAAGAACGCGGTGGTTGTGTAAGATTATGAATTGAGTTTTGAGCGAAATATTTTCGAAAATGAAATCGGTTTGAAACCTACAAAGCTTTTAGACGTTTGTTGGTTGGACCAAACGAAATGCCTACAATATCAGCAACATCTCTAATTGTCGATCGATCATGTCCGAGCTCCAAATCATTGACTTCTTTGTCATAGCTTTAATCCGTAGATGATTGTCCGTGGCGCTGTTCGTCTTGAGACCGTCTTCCTCGGTCTCTTTTGAATACTTTGAATCACATTCGTTCGCGACGTAGTCTCATCATCAAAGGCCTTCTGCAGAAGTCTAAGCGGCAGAATACTCGTTCCACAAGCAAAATTTAATGCAAGACTTTGCTTGACGGAATCAGACCTCGTGTGTTGTACAAAGAACGCCTCACTCTGCAGTGATAAAACTATATATATATATATAGATGTCAATTCACAAAAAGAAGGATTTCGTAGTAACCGTGAAGATTAAATGAAAAATTCACCTTATTTTTTAATCACGGTACAAAAACATTTCGTCGACTAGAAGCCGACTACAACGAATTCGGGCAAAAAGCCGAAAAGCCATGTGAATGAATGAGTGAAAAATCGGCCCTATACATATACACACTCCATATGTCCTTCAGGTGTACTCTAAATATAATTATTTAAAATTCCGCTATCGAATTAATTTTCAGTGCTAAAAAGATTGGGAATCCCTGCGCCTAAGCCAACTCCATTCTAATTTTTTTTAATTGAAATTTGCTCTCTAGGCTTCACTCTCTCTCTCTCTCTCTCTCTCTCTCTCTCTCTCTCTCTCTACTTTTTTTTCTCTTCGAATAGAACATTCGGAATGTGTTAGTGAAATGATAATTAAATGTTGACGTTTTGACCCGCCCGTCATTGATGGGAAAGTATGTTATGAATATCGAGATTATTTGAATTTTGCGTTTGGAAAACGTGTTATTTAGTCTAATGCATCAAATGTCATTGCGCTGATCGAACAAGTTCTAATGGCCGTTATTCACGATACGTGTTATATGCAAAATAATTTTATTAATTTACATAATATTCTATACAATACAAGTAGAATTACTTTTATATCAATTAAAATAAAAAATTTATTAAACATAAAGATTACGTTTTGACAATTAGTACGCGAGACTATAAACCAGTAATGGCTTTATTTAGTTGAACTGAATCACTTATCTTAATGAGACCGTATGAAATACCAGTAGCCAAAATGTTTTCATCTAAATGAATTATGTACGCGTGCGTGTGCTTTGAAAAATGGTAAGTATTTTAAAAATCAATCGAACGCGAAAGCGCTTATGGATTTCCAAATGTTATAAAAGTTATAAGAAATCTATTAAAAATATATAAATTATATATAATATTATATATTGAAGCAGTCTTCACCTTTCGCTTTAACTAGATTCGAAAGAGAAAAGCCGTGTAGAAAAAGGCGATGAATATATGAGAGAAAACAAAAATAATCTCTCGTTTTACTAGTAGCTGAACTCAATCCTTACTTACTCAATCATTACTTGGAGAAATAAGATTTAATGTTCCTAACCGCTTCTCTAGGCACTTTACCTTGGCCTCAAGGTTAGTCAGTGTAAATATAATTATGAGCTGTTTAACCCGCTCAGAGTTGTTTGCAAGAACCTAAATGACGTCTATTACCTTTTCTCATTATCTCTCTGGACTCTTTAAAGTCCATTAAAGCAAAATTGAATTGAATTGAATACACGTGATCTCGTGATCCAATGTCGTACTTAAACTAGCTTTTAACCCTAAAAGTCATTACGAGTTCCCATAATGACCTTTTAACCCTAAAAAGCCATTATGGCCCAAAAATGAATTGCTGTAAACATTTTGGTTGCCAAGCTTGTGCATGTGTGCGATGGCTTAGGGGTTCATTCGCAAATTGGTTCTGTGCCGGTTGTGGGTGTGGCTCTGTGCTAATTGTGTACATGGTTTTTTTTCTTCTTCTTCTTCTTTTTCCTTTTATGTGTTTTATTGTACATATACTACGTTCTAATTATAGTTAATTTAAGATTTACTTTAGAGTCATTTTAACTCGACTGTCAATCGTGTTTAGTCGATTTCCTATATAGTAAAATAAATAAATAAAATCCGAGAAATCGTTACTAGCGACAGTTTCTGACGGATTGGTTTGCATCATTCATGTCAATCCTGGACATTAATCGCTTATGTTTTGAAAAGTCAAGGCATTCGTTTCTTTTTTCCATACCTTGTACAAATAGAAGAAAAATAAGGTACCAGTTAGGGTAATGTACAGAGAAAGAGAGATGACTAGAAGGCGACAAGTGTGTCATCTATAAAACAACTTTCGCAAAATTTTCTGGGCTGTCTCTGGCAAACACCATCTTTTAATGTCGGTCCCTCCGTCCTTTATAACGCATCCGTACAGCAAAGTGAAGATCATTTAGAGGTATTGTACGTCCGCTATATTTACCAGGCAATATCATCAGGGCCTTGTTGCCCATGTTGCCCAAAAATGTTCTCCATATTGACAATAACCTTAATGATAATAATAATAATAAGAATAATGTTTCTATACTTACAAGGGATGAAACTTTAACTTGTTCTTTAATGTAATCACGCTTTAATTGAGTATAATTTCTTAAATCGCGCAACAATGTGACACTCATTATCTCTGCCCCTACAATTTACTGGTCTTGCGTATATAATTTATGTCTTGTGCGGCTTTATTTTCTACTCCAGTAATATTTCATAAATTACATAGTAAACGTTACCGGTTATTATACGTTCGTTATCATTAATTTATAATTTATATTATGTGCGTAGAGTGTGATATTTACTTTCCTCTGTGTAATTCATTCTATCTTTATATTCAAATAATCCATCAATTTTTTTACACATACATACTTGGCTATTACTAGCTAAGTTTATATGCATAAAACATGCAAGCCAACAAGCCAACAAGCCAGCAAGGCAGCAACAAGGCAGCGAGCAAAAAGCATCAATCAATTCACTCATTTAATGATTTAATTAATATGCATGCAAACTGGCGTTCTATAGCTCATACATATAGTATAGACAGTAGTAGTAGTAGTAGTAGTAGTAGTAGTAGATAGACAACAATCGTTAGATAAAGTTTCAGACTTCATGCAAACCGTATCTATATGTCTATCTATCTAAACGCTGGGAGTATTTTGTAATCATGTAAATGTTGTAATTATTATTGATTAGACTTTCTGTACCAGTGATTATTACAATAATTGAATGCTAAACTCTATTCTATCGGATAAGTAAGTTTGTGTTATGACGATAACGAGATTATTGCGTAAATCGAGCTAGCTGCACATTATGCTTAAAAATATATGTGCTGCTTGTAATTTAAGCGACTTATGAGGAAATATAAAATATTTATTTAAATTTTTATTTTTTATCTTCTACAACTGTTTACTTACAGCTGTCTACACATAAGCTTAGTTCAATGCATTTTTATTTAATTAATCGTGTAGTGTTGACGTTTGCAATTACGAAAGTTATAATGCAACCAGAAAAGAAGTAATTCAAGTCAAGTTTTATTATTCGAAAGGTTAAAAGTAATAAATTGACCTAAAAAGTCTCGCAAATGTTTTTATTCGTTTGTCTACTTAAAAACAGTTCGCTTGGAAAATTGTTGCTTAAGTCGACTTAATGAATAGACAAGAAAGAAATTAAAAAAAATGTTTACAAGAAGAAATAAAAAAAATATTGGAAACTACTAGAGTAGAGTATTAGATAACCTCATGTAGCACAAGCAGACACAGGAGCGCTAGATCAACAGTGAAATTGTAATAAATGTGATGACTTAGAGTAGGGGTAAGTAAGTGGAAAGAAAGCCTCCAAGAAGGTAAATTGCAAGCAACGGGATTACATGCGATCGGAGACCGTGGCTAACCTACAGTGTCAAGAGTTTACTACGGCTCGGCCTGGCTTGCTGGCCCTTCCTTAAGATAGTTTCTCCGCTTGAAACAGTTACATGTTTTGAGAGAACAATTTGGGCAGTTTGTGGTTATTCCTTACGTTTACAATACGTTTCACATCAGAATAAGTGATAAGTTTCATTAAAGTGTTCACAGAGGACAAGCATAGGAAAAAGCAGTTCATAGTTAGCCCTGATGAAATGATAAAAGAGTGTGGTATGTTTCAGAGAAAAGTCCAAGTAAAATAGAATAAAAAGCAATTACTTAAAATAAAAGTTCAGATTAGACTTAGTTCACGACAGAATAAAATGCCATAAGCGACACACCGGAATAATAATAAATAGTAAAGCAGGATGTAAAGTATGGTGTAAAATAAGATGGGAAGGGAATGAATAGAAAAGTTAAAAAAGCATATGGCGAAAAGGACCAAAAAATAAAATAGAAGAGCAGCGGCTAGATTAATGTAGGATAGGAAAAGAGAAGATAGAACTGAAGGAAAAAGTTTAGACCAGACTTAGTTCATTGCAGGATAAGATGCCATAATTGAAAGACCAGAAGATTATTAAGAAAGGGAAGCGTTTTGTTACAAAATGTGTCGAATAAATTAAAATAGAAGGAAGGAGGAGAACTAAAGAGTGAAAAAAAAGTAAAATGGGAAGGGAGATAATAGGATTGAATGTAGTAAGGAAAAGGATACGAAGAAGTAGAATATAAAATAAAATATAAAACGCTTGGAAGAAGTATAGAAGTACGGATAAATACTTTAATGTGAAATAGGTAAAGTAGATCGGACTTAATGTCTGCAGTATAAAATTCCAACCCACAATAATAACAAGCACCATGACATAGGTATACTCTAGACGGTTGCTTTTGTAAAACAATGAAAAAATGAGAATAATTTCACTTAAACAACTGAAATGGTCGGTATGAAAAGGAATTTTGACAAGGGCCTTTTGACGGCTGGTACCATCTAAAAATCGTACGAATTCATCGGTAGTCATCGTACATTCATATTTCATCTTACGAACTTATCGAGCGATGCGTTATATTTGCATTAGAACGTTTTATATGTATAAACGTGTACGTGTATGTACATGCCCATGCGTGTATAAATATCTGAAAGCGCCTTAGGATTCTTCAATCCGGCGATGCGAATTCTTGATGTCAAATTTTATTCTCTTTCACCTCAAGTCTTCATTTTTACTTTAAGCGGCTTTGCGCAAATATCGGCTACAAGCCGCTGCCTTACGTAACTGCCTTATATAACTGCCTACACAAAAGAAAAAGGTTCCGCTAACTATTGTATTGTACTTCGGAATGCTGGAAGCAGCAATCGGCAACCTCTGCAAATTCTTAATTGATTGTTTTTTCGCTCTTAGGTTTCTTGAGCGAACGAATCATTTGTATATCAAACACATAATTTTTCTTTCGTTTATTCAAAATGAAATTTGCTGACATAATATTAAATGTTTTTTCGCTCTGGCTTATGACATGTGTAACGAGGGCTGTTACATATGTAAACTTATGCTGATTTCTGCATTTATGGGGAATTTTTTGTTTTCTTTTTCTTTTTGTTTTCGTTTTCTTTTTAACACAAGGACTTTTTCATAAATATAACTCAAACTGACAAATTGACAACTTCAGTATTTTTGATATGAGAAAACAATGTATTTTTAAATCATTTTTCCTACTCCCACGCATCGTAAGCGAGACAACGAACTGACATGAAAAATATGTAAAAAAAACCACAAAATATACGATGCACTTAATTAATCTTTGTAGGCCGGCGCATGGAAGCAGCTTTCAGTTAAACTAAGCAAATCCGACAAGATCCACTAATATTGCGTCAGTGATTATAAAATTGATTTAAGTCAAAAATGAATAAAAGGAAGAAAACCCACATTTCCCTTACGGTTAATTTGCAATCTCCTTCACTTTAATTTTTTTTTCTCGGTGGCTCTATAAGCTTTGATCAGAGTATAGTATGACAAATTTTTTGTCTCTGTCTTTTCTATATGCTTCATATTACATTTATTACATTTTTCATTTCATTTTTGCGATCGCTACACATGTCCGAATATAGGTCAACTTATATAATAGAATTATTTACATGCATGACTAAAACAACGTGAAATTTGTGGGTTAATAACGATCATAAATTAAAGCGTGATGGAGTAAAAATAGACGATAAAAATAATTAACAGATAACTAGTATTTTCGGTGGTCTAATAGCTCATGAATCATTTGAATGTGCGAAGGCATTAAGACGACTCTTAATTAGTATCCAGTATAGGTTTCAAACGAATAAATTCGATTTTGATAATCGTGACAATCTTCAATCACATTATTAACGCTAGCAAAGTCAATATTGGAATCTGTAGTGGGATTTGCTGTTTGCTGTAGTCGCCGCTGGAAAATTCAATCCCAAATTCATAAGATTCCAGATAA
This sequence comes from Glossina austeni, assembly GCA_000688735.1. Lineage (NCBI taxonomy): Eukaryota > Metazoa > Arthropoda > Insecta > Diptera > Glossinidae > Glossina > Glossina austeni. The sequence goes on along the minus strand of KK502439.1, from coordinate 562,248 downwards.
AAGTTATTAACCGTCAATACAGCGTAAAATATTTCTCTATCTTAGTTATTAGAGCCAAATAATAGAGCGCTATAGCCTAGAGATCAGGCTTAGCAGATACTAAAATTTCATTTTCGTGGTAAGGTTTGCTCGATCTTGTAGCTCTTCTGGGCATATTCGTTCACCCTAGGTTTGCTAACGAATATTTAATATATAGTCGAAGTATTCACAATTTTTAACCATCGTCTTTGATCTCTTGTTCGAGCCGAAAAAGTTATTGATTTATGTTCGCACTTCAGTAAAGTATTGCACTTCGGACGTATAAGCCACAAATTTATTGGCTTAGTCCAACTTTACTCAACAACCCAAAAAAAAAAAAAAAAAAATGTTCGCACTTCTTCATCTTTAAGAAACACTGATCTGCTAAATATGACTGCATCGATCCGAACAAATGCTTGTCAAAAGGAGGCTGATCTGATCGCAATGCTCCCTAATCGGAGAAAGTTTCCAGCTCAAGTTGAAGATCACTTTTTGGGTTGCTTGTGCTACAGACGGATGGCTGCCTGCGAATGTCATCGTTTTCACGAAGAAAAAGTTTCTCACGAACTGTCGAAAAACACTTTCTACCTGCTTGATAGTTTTCACTCCAAGCGTTTTCACTCCAAGTCATGTTAATTATTAAGTTCTATGTTTTCTTCAGTTCACAACAGAATAAGATGCAATGGCGTTAATGCTGCTTGATGACAATAATTCCTTTACGCGTTGGCAAACGCCGAACAGCAGTTCACAAACAACTGCAACTTATACCGTACAAACACCGATGCCTAATTTATGCATACTTGAGGTTTCGGGAAAATTAAACGCGTCCGGCACGTTTCATGAGACAATCAATCTCAATGGGCAGAATTTATTAATGCACGTTCAATATTGTTTGTGGTCTTTCTTTCTAACCTTTCTCAGTTAATGTTTTTGCAGGAAATAGATGCAAATGCGATTTTCTTTTCTTATGGGTGACATGGGTTTATTAAAAAAATATTTGTAAATTTTTGTAAATATTTTTTTATGCTAGAAAGAAAGGGATGGCAGATAGATGAAAACGACTAGACCAAGTTGTAATCTTATAGTTATCAGGCATAAAAGTAAACTATGGGGTATATGCATGCCTTACGGAGTAAAAGAAGAATCACATTTTATTACCATTACTAGGAATATTTTATGCAAACTTGTCAAAAATGCCCCGTTGAAGCTGGTTAGTTAATGTGATTTTTTTTTTGTACCTCACTTCACTTATGGTATTCAATTTGTGCGGATATATGCAAGGCGACGTGCGATAATCCTATCTTTTTAATATAGCTACCGATTCAGAATCAGTTCCAGAATCGATCTGAGCTTGTCTCTCCGTCTGACCGTCTGCCCGTGTTGTGTTCTTGTGTTCAACCTACAAAGCGAAATTTTTTGAGATTTTTTAATGAAGTTTGGTACACCGGCGTGTTTTGGACCTTGCAGGAATACTATAAAAAGTACTTCGGATCGAACACTTTTCCGACCACTCCTCATGCGAACTCTTATTTTAAAGAGCCGTTAGACGAATAATTGTATGAAGCGAAGCGATGTATCGATCTATCTATACTTAATCAGTTAACTGTGTCGACCTTTTTAGTGATGTGTTTGTCAAACGCAGAGTATGTGTAAACTGAAATTTGCTTGTCACGAAACGACTTGACAAAATGATAAAAATATTTTCTAAAATATATTATTATGGCAAATACAAATCTATAATGATAGAATTTTACGGGGAAAACCGACAAGGACGGATGGACGGATCGTGACGTATACACTCGTCATAGACAAGTAACTAGTTAATGGTGTGACAAGTTCCGCTATAGTGTTTTTACTTGATTTCTCACATTGTTACTTTATGACCGACCACTCCCTCAAGGAATATCTCCGAAATCTGTGTCAACCTCAGGGAGAAAGAAGTAAGTGAAGAGGAATAGTATATGGCCGCAGCCTAAGAGATGTAGAACCGATAGATAATTATTATGCCTTTACCAAAATCTAATCCAAACTTAATTTTAAATTGCCCGACTTAGGCCATTTTGCTTATTATTGGCCTGCATATGTATTTATAAGACAATTAAAATATGAAAACAAAAAATCCTTATGTTTCATGACAAAACTAGTAAAAGAAAATTTTAATGAAAGAGAAAAGACGCATGACATGATTTGGATGGAATCCGTCACTCTTTCTCTTTAGCAGCATGTCGTCGAAAAATTTAAAAAAAAAAAAAAAAACAAAAAACAAAAAATAA
>KK502439.1:507245-559035 GCA_000688735.1 Glossina austeni | reverse complement strand
TTTTTTTTTTTTTTTTGAAGACCAGCTATTTTTCGAGAACAAACAAAACAAAGAGTCTGTCTGCCTGAACTATAGGATTTCAGTAGAAAGTCCTTTTATCCAAGGCAAAGACATTTCTTAAGCGAATATCAAAAATTCCAGATATTCTCCTTTGGGATTTTCCATAGGACGACGGAGACAAAGGAGTAGGGTCGGCAGTTTGATAGATAAGTGAGCTACAAAAAAGTGAGCGAATGAAACCCCGCCAACTCTCTCTCGATTTCTTTGTCTAGCCCTCCTTTCATTTGTTAACCGAAAAAAGCGCATTATGCTTGCAATTATTCAGGGCATATACGGATATATTGATATAGCGCCAAATGTTTTTACGCTCTTACAGGTTATTACGAATTCGCGCATTTCATGTTCATTTAATGTTTCTTAATTCTCTAAAAATTTATTTCCGCAATCATTAATTATATATGTATTTGAGTATGTCCACTATAGCACTCATAGCCATCATCCGGAGACGCATACGGACAAAATGATGTTTCTTTATATGAAATTTCATTTTAATTTCTTTTCTTTTCTCTGCCTGGCTAAATTTAACAATTAAAAAAAAGGCTTAGGTTACATGTGTATTTAAAACGAACACACACAGTCATCACTTCGTCGCCTGCAAGAAGTCTTAATAAATGCATGCAGGCTAAGCCTGATTTATGGTCACAAGCAGACCGAAAAGCTGGTTTTCTTTTCTTAGTTTTCTTATAGACCACTCCCCCTTATATATATATATTAATATATATATAAGTGAGTATACATATACATGCATATCTATATACGTATGTATAGATGCGTCAGAAGTGAGAATATGCAATAAAATGTCTTTAGTTTTAAATTAAAGACGTAAGCAATCACCGTTACTTTTTTTATCTCAGTCCAATATGACTTCTGCCGTGCTTTTTTCGTTTCTCAACTTTTTGAAAAGCGCATACATGTAAGAAAAGTATAATCACCGCTAGAACAGCGTAGAGTTATTTCCTACATGACCCGTGCGTAGCATTACTGAAATAACTATAAGTTGCAAGTTTTAGTTTTGTTGAACATTCATATCATGCGAATTCCTTCTTAATGATCATCCCACAACCTTATTGAGCGATAAGTTCCATACTCTGTGGTAAGACCTTAATGCTTAATAGTCATCCTAAGAACTTCTATTTTTGGGGTAATAAACAAATTCCCTTAATTTTTCTTAAACAGTTGTAAAAACAAATACAAGTAAGAAGATTATAGTCTGGGGACCCTACACCACTTCGCCTAATACAGTTATTTGCTCGTTTTGGTAATAGTACACAAAAAAGGACACATTATTTTGCATTTTCATGCAAGCGCCATAATTGTCATGAAAGCCAGTAAATTGGAAGCTTAAATGTACTCTCTCCATAAGATTTTGCATTTCGTTATCGCACCTATATATGATGGTGTTCAATAGAATGGAGCTATTTGGCGCAAATTCACTACCGTTAACTTTTTTGCTGACACGTTCCTATGAATTAATTTTCCGCAGAAGTCTTTTGCCGAAGGACTTACCACTCATGGGATATCTTCTATGGAGAGGGGCCCAGAAATAGACCCATGTCGTTCAAGTTAGGTCCACTTAATTTTTTCATTTAATTATTATCACAAAGAAATTTGCATCACAAAAACATTAACAATTAGACACATAAAGGTTTACGTTCCATGAGAATCCTTATGTGCAGTGGTACCCATAAAATAGATCTTCGTGGTACAAATTCGGTAAGATAGACTTCTTTGTCAATTTACTATTATGAGCTAATTGTCACCATCGGAAATATCGGAAATTAGACTTTTCTGCCCCCTTTCGTGGGATTGGTTGTATGAGAGATGGGTCAATAAATTACCCCAGAGTTTTCGCAACTATTTAAAATGTCGAAATACTATTACTTAGTCACTTTGGCTAAGAAATTTATAACTATTTTTTAGAATAGGGCGTTATATGGGGAATGGTCGAAACAGTGAACTGATCCGAATCATTTTCAATAGCGTTGGGTTTTTTAGCAAAGCACGTCACTGCACCAAATTTCATCAAAATATCTCAAAAACTGTTACTTGTAGCTTGAACACAAATTTGCGTGGACAGAAATCAGACGGACAGACAGACGTAGATTGATCGGTATACTAAAGGATGGGTCTATCTTAAGAATTTCTGGGTGTTTCACATGTCCGCACTAATTTGATATACTCTGTACCACAAGTGGTGTGGGGTGGTGTAAAAGAAAAATAATGAAGAAAAGTGGAGAGGCCCACCCATCCCTTGCGTGTGTAAGCAAGGAGCACTTATGGCGATATTTTGCCGATAGTAAATTCTCTACATAGTAATGAAATTAGGTTTTTCTGACAGCTTGTGTTGTTGTATTAACTCTTGAACATTTTTGATAACATACTTTGTGTACTGTAAACTTTCGCCCATTGTGTACATACATTGCGTACATTTGTGTATACATACATTTTTAAAAAATGTTTTCTATTTTTCTCATCATTTGGTTATCCTATCAATATCGTCCAATTAAAAATTACCTTAGCAGAGGTGCGAAACCAATGCGAAGATAGAAATGTGGTCTACGCCTACAGTGGAGTAACTTCACATCAGTAAATGTACAGTCGTTTTCCTCTCTTAATGAAACTAATTAATGTTTCATTTTAAATTTTAATAATTTTTATCTTTGTTATTATTGTTGTTTTTTTTTTTTCTTTAATTTTAATTATTATTATTTTTAAAATTTAATTAAAAACAAAAATATTCAAAAAGATTATTTATATATTGTTAACAGAATGTTTCGACGCTAAATATTTGCATAAACATTCATATCACACATATTGTGTATAGACAATGAGACAAATAGATACGATTAAGTTGTAAATAAGGCAAAAAATGCACATATATTTCTGCATAATTTTCCAAAGCTTATTGCACGTTTACAAATGCGTTTATTTAAATTAAAAATAAAAACAAAAAAAAAAAAATGAAAATGAAAATATTTTTGTAAAATGTGTTAGTGAAATTTTTCTTTATCATAAATATTAGTGCATTAAAATGCGGGAAGTAATCAAAAAAATATCATTATACTGTACAGCCAGTGCGGTGAAAGATAAGGATTTAAAATCTAAAGGATACGATGATAATAACTGGCTTTCCATTGTTTTCCGTGCCACAAAACGAACGCTTAAGGATCACTTTCTCTAAGGGGTTATTGCGATTCCGAGGTATACTCGAAAATGGCTGCCAGTATGAGCAAGTGAAGTGTCGCCATCTCCCTGCTCACTAGGCGAACTAATTTGAGCAACGAACTCTGAAACGTTTTGACAGTTTTTGGATATTCGATATTCTCACCTGTGTGACGATAACATATTTTCATTTAGTATAGGAAATGATGTGCGTCCCAAAGCCGGTATTAATCGAAATTCGACATCCGATGGCATCGGCATTTGCATAGCACCATCGACAAAGAATATATTAAATCAATTACGTTGGATACAGTAGAAGGATGCGATATTTGCAGACGTTGCAAACTTTTTATATCTTCAGATAAATCCAATGTGATTGTAATGCTTGCCACGATTTTATTTTTGTCCTACACCTCTCTGTAGGAATGCATATGGCTGTGTTAGACTAAATGATAATGATAATGCTAACCAATTAATTTTTCCCAAGTAATAAATTCCTTAGTGCATATTCACGGCGCCTCATCCAGCTGCCGGCCGACGAAAAAGATTAGCAAGAAAACAGACCGGGAAAAATCCAGGTGCACATGCGTGGCGCGTTATACAGCTGCCGGCCGAGGAAAACGATTATCACGAAAGCAGGTTAATGGATTAAAAATGACGTCATGAAGTTAGGTGATAGTAACATGCTTGTAAAAATGTATATTAGTAGACTATTTGCGGAAGGCATAGGCTTTTAGTCGTACGAGAACATTTGAGTCGAAAAAGAATACTAAAGTTGGGAAGTCGAGAGTAATTAAAAGAATTCTGAAGTGCATTTCTCTTGGAAATAATATCCACGATCTAGTGATACGGACAGTGTCAAAGAAAAGCGGAAATTTGTAACAATATTATCAAAAAAAACCCATTCTTGCAAGGACAAGTGTGCGTATGATTGATGTGAAATAATTGTAGTAAAATAAAAAGATCGTCTAACGAGCTAAGACTCGCGACTGCCAAGTCGGTGCTCGCGGGTTCAAATCTTAGTGCGGTGACCAATACTTAAAGGTTTTTATTCGCTGGTTAGGAGTTTAAGCTTCAAAATACGATAAACTGTTTACTTTAAATTTTCCTCTTGCTTCTAATCGATGTTTTTATCTATAATTTCATCTAAGCTTCTAATTCATTTAAGCTTAATTTCATTTAAGCTTTAAGTTATCGTTTTAAGCCCAAGATCTAATAAGTCTTGTTAGCTTTGGACTGAGAATTGTTGAGTTGAACTGTTTACTTTGAGTTTTTCTGTTCCTTCTAATCGATGTTCTACTCCCTAATGTGATAGTTTAAGCCTTAATCTAACAAACAAAAAAAAAATTATTGATTGTAATCGATGTTCCCTTTCCTGAACATGTCATGTTAAAGAAAAGAAAAGAAAAGAAAAGAAAAGAAAGGAGAAGAAACAAAAAATCGTCGAAGAGTAACTAACCAATTAAATAAAAAGTGATAACATAATAATTTAAAGAAAGAAAAGAAAAAGAAAACTAATTCCATCACACCAGGTTCCAGATCGACTCAATCGATCACTAAACGGATTGCTTGGTTACTAAACGAACAACAGAAGGCACATTGCGTTTGCCAAATATTTGTAACAATGGGCATAACACTGGGGCATAACAAGCGGGCACTGGATGCATGGATGCGACATATGTGGCCTTAACTCGTTTTATGTCCGCATGTAAAGGGTGGCATGTCTCAAAAATTTGTAGCATGGATGTTGAGCACAATAATACATTGACGGATATCGGACAGACAAACGAACAGCCAGATAGGTATATGAGCAGACAAGCAGACAGGCGGACAAACTTAGATACTAAACCATGCTTCTATCTTTAATCCTCCTTTGCTGCTATATATATATTCTCACAAACTTAGTATATATCACTTGTGATACAAGAGAAGTCGTAGCATTACCACTCCTATTGGAAAACTCGTAAGATAAATACACAAGTGTGCCAAAAAATGACTTTAACTAAATTCATTCAAACACCTTAGGTGATCACTTATGTATGGTTGTAAGTAATGATGTGTCCACCGTGTACTTTTTGAGTGTTGCTAACAAAGTAGCAGACTTAATAGCCGCAATGTGTTTCAGTGGCGGGTATAATAAAACACAATTGTAATTGAAAAGCAAGTCAATGGCCATTTGTAGAGAGTCTCTACCTAAACATATAGAAAAATAAATAAACAAAAAACAAATAAATAAACAAACAATTTCTATTAAACACAAACACATATACAAGCCGTTGACGAGTTGTGTCAATCAATCGAGTAAACAAACACCAAATTGAACAGAAGGCGCTTGTCATACCAAAAATTTATTCAATATCGCAATTATTTTAATGTCTTGCACCTAATAAAACAAATAATTGTGAAAATAAAATAAAAGAGAAAAAAAAATCTATTTTAAATGCAGACATAATATGTTTAAGTTAAAAGAAAAAATAAAAAAAATAAATAAATAACGTAAGTCAAGAATTTTAAAATAATTTTTAAGTTTAATGAACGTTTAATGAACAATGACCGACGCATAGGAAATGAATTAAAATAAATTAATAACAGAAAGAGAAAACAAAAAAACGCATGCCTATCAAAACCCGAAAACCCATTAATCATAATAAACTGATATTAAATCAAATTAATTAAGAATAATAAAAATATATTAAAAAGAAAATAAATAAAATATAATTAATTTTAATTATCATAAATGTCTTCATAACGACCACGACCACCGAGGAAATCACAAAGGCATTTTAGCGTAACAATCAGTTGGACTATCGCTGTTAATTTTTTCGAAAGCACAAAAATTCTATTTTGAGAGAATGGTAGAGGAAAACAAAAAAGAAAAGCAAATCGCATTTTAATGATCGTTTGCATATTGTAATGCATTAACAGACGAGCCAATGAGAAGAAAATGCAAAGCAATGCAAAAGCATTGCAGACAAATGTTATCCATTTTTATACCTATCACCAAAGGATGAAGGATTTGTATTGATTTTGTGAAAATTTTGGTAACATTTGCAAAGAATGCTCAGCGTCCCCATTACGTGTATATATTCTTGATCAGCCCTAAATACTAAACCTATTTAAGCATGTCCCCCTATCCATCTGCCTAATCTGTCTGTCTGTCTATGTAGCGTCGGTGTTAGACATTGTAGCAAAAATGAAGCAATAGGCTTCAAACTTGGCAAAAGTCTTTAAAGTTCTTGCGCGCGTGTTGGCATTAAAATTGAGCGCACTCAGTCAAAGGACACGATCGCAGTACACCATAATCTGAGGTCACTTCTGATTTTCAAAAATTACGAAAAGTTGGTTTTTTCTTACAAACCCCAACGGATATCAGGGCAACAATTTGCATTTACATTGTTCCGGTGATTCTGCAGCACTTGTACAAAAATAGGAAGTTTCGACCACGCCTACTCAGTCTTATAGCGTAAAAATATGTCGTTCTTTTACCAAATGGTTTGCAGCACCCAGAAATAAGTCTGAGAGATCTTGTGTTTAATGTCCACATCGAATCTGAAGCGTTCTAGAATTGTCTGTTCGTACGTCTCTCCATCCGTCTACTAGTTACCGTGATAAACTTATCCATGACCGCAAAAGTGGAGCTGTCGGTTTCAAGTTTGGCAAAAACCTTGCAAGTCATTTCACGCCAATTGATGTTGAAAACGAGCCAAATCGGTAAAACAACTACGGCGGACATTTAGTTGTTTCTTTTCTCCTCAGTGTTTTTTAGGAAAACGATGATGAGTTGCGGTCGAATATAATTTAATTGTTTGTTTCTTTTGTTGTTTGTTTGTGAAATATATAAGGCATGAACTCTTAACACACAATAAGAAACAAATGATGTGAAAACTTTCCTAAGAATAACACTTCCGCAGTATTAAATTTATTATGAACGGAATTCAAAAAATGGCTTTTTTACTCTTTTTTTTTTATACGACCCATCAGTCTGTTCGTGTAATAAGGTGGCGGCCAGAAAGAATTCAGGGAAGAGAAAGAGATAGGGAGGTTGTGGGCGTGGCCTAGTGAGCATCCGCTATAGTAAACTTTACCGTACTTGAGATTTCAAGATTTGTCAGGCTATCGCAGACATAACGCAACTAATGCTGGACGGAGTGTTTAACAATTGGGACCACCATGTGTGCCAGTGTGTTCGAAGCCATGGTTGTTAATAACATGAAATGCCTAAACTTGAACACGAAATACAATTTACTTTGATACGTTGAGCCCTTTTTTTACCCTACATCACTTGTTATATAAGCTCATATTAAGCCTGTGTAGACACATGCAACACCCAGAAGGGCTTAAGATAGACCGGCTATTTATTATCTCGAGCGATTCAGAAGATTAAAATTAGCTCATTTGTCCGTCTGTCCGTCTGTCCGTCTGTCCGTCGATTCGTCTTATTTTCTTGTGTTCAAGCTACAGTCCGCAAAATATTCGAGACATTTTGACTCAAGGACGAACCCTTTTAAAAGCAGTTCAGATCGGACCAAAATCGTCCCCCCGTTTATTATTCCCTAAACGTGACCGCATTTAATGCCTTTTCAGAAATGAACGATCAAAAGATTAGAGGCGGAATACAAAAGCTCTTCACTTTTTTATTTTTTGAACATTCACACGTAACTCTTAAAACCTTACTAAAAAGAATCCTTCTATAGGTCTTCTCCTTTTTTTTTATTGTTATTAATTCGAATAAGTAACAGGTTTGGTTCTTCATTAAAAATTCTTAATTTTTGCACAAATTTTGTTGAATTTTGAAAAGCTTCACTAATCAGCGTTCTATTGGAGTATTTTCACGTTTGTTCTTTTCACAAATTTTAAAAAGAATCCCACCTTATGCGAAAGATTCAAAGGGTCACTCTGAACGGAAGATCTTTTAAATGATGCACATAAGTTCTTCCGCTTCTCTTTTGTGTGTTCGCCGTAAATTTCATAAAACCTGGATAGAATTTTTCATTGCATCTCCCACCTGCAACATGACTGTCAATGTATTTCTCTGCTTTCTCTACATCGAGATGGGAAGTTTTTTCTTTTTCAATTTGTCCTATAAATGGTCAAAATCTTAATTACACAAAATTCTTTAATTAATAGGTTTCGAATATTTTAAAATTACGTCCATGGGCCACGGGCTGCATGTTATCAAGCTATCCAAAGGCTAAGTCTCTGCAATATCTTACAAAATGTTGGCCTTAAGTCCCAAATTTGCTTGAAAAGGTTTCATTGATATAAACCAATCTATTTCCCCTTGCCTCCCCCTGCCGCTTCTTATTTATTATCTCACAAACTTTTTCGCAATTAATTTCATATTAATTCCGCAAAGTTTTCATGAATAAATAAAAAATTTCAATTATTAAGATTTTTAATTTTTTTTTTTTTGTTTTTATAAAAGCTAAACATTTGTAAACATTTTTCTCATGCACACATACCTTCTTCTTCTTACTTCATAGAAAATGCAAATCGTGTCTGATTGTCTGCTTGCCTGCGCGGCCCGATTAGCAATAGTTTGCAAGAATATTATTAATATATTTTTTTTTTTTTTTTTTTTTAGTTTATTTTATATGAATTCATATAGAATAAGAGCCATACAATGTGTTCACAATGTTTTAAACATGTATTGTTTGCTGGCGCAATTGAAAAATTTATAAACATTTGCATACAAATCAACCGACACCACCAACAAAAGCAAAAGCAATTTTTTCTTAAATGTTTATATTACGTTCGAGATGTATTTTTAACAAAATGCGAAATTTCGGTTGCATTTCAATTTCAATTTCAAGATTTTGCAAATTTTTTTTTTTTTGGTTTTGTTTTAATTATGCAATTTTCAGTCTGTGAGAGGGAACGTCTATTATAAAACTCTTTAAAATTTATTACCAAATAAAACAAAAAAAAAAAAAGACACAAAAAAAAGGCAGTAAACGCGAATATATATATTTTCGTATAAATTAATGACATTCGCTCATCGTTTAAGTACACATGACAACAAACATTTCCGTTTGCAAAGAATTGATTAATGAAATTTTCCTAAAATAATTTTGAATTAAAAAGAAAAAAACAAAAAAAAATATCTTAGTATTTTTTTTTAAATATTCTCTGTTTCTATGCCTTGTTTGCTACGCGCGAGGGTAACAAGCATTTTATTTTTATGCCGCCGAGTCGGAACGATTATCGAAATAAGACTGATTGAAAAAATTCTTTGCGAAAAATTTGTTTGCCTAAATTCGAATCTATTTTCTTGTATGGGGGGAAAATACAACAAACAAATACATGCGGGAGATATTTACTGAGAGCCGGCAAATTCGTTTCATTCAATCAATCCCACCAACCCCTTCTAACTAGTATTCAGGCGAAATATCTTAATCAGCTTTGAGGTGAAAAGGTGTCTTAATTCGAACGACCTCTCTTCTACTCAATGCGTTACGCATCATCTATTATTTATCGCATATCGGCGCATATTTAAAACAAGAGAACAATTCAAAAAGAAAGCAAACGAAACACAGAATTTTTTCATACTTGATTTTACTGCTTTCTAATAAAAGTTTTTTAAATCCAATAATTAATGTTCTGTAGGAGTAAAGCATTTTAAATCATATCTCTACTTAGGTTATACATATAAAAACAATATACGACACCTTGGGAAAGTTAGCGGTGCGGAGTAATACTATGCAGCGTAACAGATACTCGCCTAGTAACGTATTGAAGATAAGAAATGCTTAAAGATCTCACTTTATAACATAAGGTGCAGTTTGCTGCACGTACATAGCTTTTAAGACTTGGATTTACAAGTTTTCAAAATTTTATTAATAGCAATTAAACCATTAGGTCATAGCTGGCAGTTCTACTCAATTTCCTGGCAATGAAAAGGACATTTTCTATAGTCAAAGCAAAGTTTCATCATCGTCAACGTAATGGAAGCATACATCAGCGGTCGTGCAAAAGCACTTGACTTCGTAAATTCCCCTGTTTACACTGTAATATTACATTCAAGGTCCCTTTGAGATTTTATTCAACTTCTTGTGCAACTCCTATTGACTTTAACATCACATGATTTTATTGTGATTTTGTAGGTTTAACGTAAGTTTTATTTACAATCCTCAGGATATCTATCTAGTATCTACAAGCGCATTATTTGCAGCATCTTATATTTTAACATTTTAATTTTTCCATTATCTTACGATTTAACTTTCTCGGCTCAATTGACTTTACCTTTCATAAATATTCCAAGTTATCAAGAGCTCACTTCATTGTGACGTTTTTAGATTAATCACTTTTCCTCCGAAACGTTCGATAGGTAGAGCATCATAAATCATTTTTTCTGAATTCGGTGAGTTTTCATGCAGACTCATTCCAAAAAAAATGTTCGTAGCAATATATATGTGCATAAACACACCCAACTCTTTTTTCACATGGCAGTTACGTTCTTTACCAAAAAAAAAAAAAAAAAGGAAAAAAAAAGAGAGCGGTCCATAAGTACAACATAAAAAATTTACATTGAGACTAGGGGAAAAAATCAATCTCGCAACCGTTCGCAACAAGCGTGCGTCTTTATTACGCATTGTCGTGAGTAGAAAAGAATTGGGTTCGTCATTAATGGCGATTATTGATCTTCAACATATATGCGAGCAGAAACAGATCGACTTTTGATCATGCAATTGCATTTCGTTGCTGTATACATATTAGTAAGTTTTTGTAAGACACCGTCAAAATTAGAAGAAAGAAACAATTTTCTTATGGGATTCGTGCTAGGGTAAAAAAGACGTATAAAAAAGGCGATTTACTCTTAATCTACAGGGTTAACCTACACCACATTATTTTAAAATCGGGTGAAAATATATCACGTAAAAAACAGAGTTTTATATATAGAGTTTGTCGCTTAGTGCTAAAGGATATTAATTTCGTGTAAACTTAGTTTAACTTTTCATGTTTACGAGGACACGTAACGTAGTATATCCTAAAAGTAGTAGAATTGTGTATAGTGGAACACATATTAGTATATGTAATAACATAACATGCGTAATAACATTCAAATCAATAGAAGTGCAAAAGGGACGGACAAGCTAGACATTGTTTCTTACGCTTAATTATAACATAGATGATCGAAGATGTGCGAGATATAGTTTTTATGCATTTAACAAACTTGGATATATATATCGAAACGCCCACACACACACACACACATATATATATGTATATTATCATCCATAAATAACTAATAATTCACTAAACATTATGAATAAAAAAAAAAAATGAAAAAAAAAATGAAAAAAAAAGTTGTCGGAAATTTTTACAAAAGCTATTGCTTAACAGCCGATCATTCATCTCTTCGAATCCTCTTCGAGATTGCGAGACTTTTTCTTAAACACTGATCACAGCAACATTGTATATCTGTGTTAATATGCGGTTTCAGCAGCGTTTATACCGCAAGTTGCCGAAAATTCTTTCTAAAATAGCGAGTATTTCTAAATTTGTTTTAGAACGTGCCATTTAACCGTTAGGCTCTTATTGTTTGCATTTGTTGTTTTTTTTTTTTTTGTTTTTGGTGGTTTTTCTACGTTCGAATCGAACTTATTTCTCTTCGAGAGAAAAAGAGCGACGTTGCGTTTCAGTAATTAGTGGGTTAGTTGTATACGAAAGTTGTTGTTGTTTTTGTTTTTAAGCTAAATAATCTGCCTTTCACCTCTCTGTAGTAAACTGTTTTAATAGTGTTTCGCTGTTAAGACAAAAACGAAAACAAAAAAAAAAAATTATGAAAACTTAGTTGAATTTTTTTTTTTTTTTTTTTTGTTTATACGGCTGATTTTCTAATTATTTTTTTATGAGTTCACATGACTCACGCGGCTGTGAAAGATTTATAGAAAAATTGTATAAATCAATTAATTTTTTTTTCGTTTTTTATTAAATAAATAGTTAAAAATAAACATTTAATTGGTTTTCTTAATATAAAATGTAAAAGATGAAATCTTAATGATTTTATTTATTTATTTATTTTTTTTTTAATTAAAAAACTCATGAGAACATCGTAACACTTTCCTTATTGGAAATCAGAAACCATTTTAATTTTAATTAACACTGGATTGAAAAGAATTCTCTTCTTAAGCTTTTTTTTTTTTTTTTTAACGTAACGTGATTACATTTTTATTGCCATATATATGGCAGAGAATTATTTCATCAACTGTATGAATGCATTCACTTTTATTATATCTTAGCAATTATAATAATTCGATAAAATGTTAAAATAATTTTGTTCAATTTCAGTCATTACAAAGATTGTTATAATAATGAATTTAAAAAAAATATATAACAAAAATCTTAGTAGCGCAATAACTGCTTTTTTTGATAATCTATTTATTAATTATTAATAATTAATTAAAATTCAGTTAAAACACGTGAAAACACTATAGTGGGGCATGGCCATTACTAATCATTTTACAACATTTCAAAATAAAGTGAGAAGTATGTGATGAGTAAACGAATAAGTTATCCAATCCGAACTATTTTCAGTGGTGGTCGTCCTTGAAATATAACACATCAGTGCACAAAATTTCATCAAAACATTACGGCAAGGTTGAAGACAAAAAAGAAAAATGGACAGACGGACAGAAAATTATTCCAAATCAATTGCCTCTGGATGTTGCACACATCCGCGTCAAATTAAACTTAAAATTTCTGAAAACTCAATCTCTTATCTTTTTTAATAGGATAAGTGTCTAGTGTAGATGGAATGTCTGCTTATAAAATCATAACTAAACAAGAACAATGAAACATAAAATGCAACGTAAATTTTATGCCGTGAATGTGAACATGAAACAAATAGGTGATTAGCTCAATACTATATAATATAAGAACTGGCACGATAAGGTGCACTTTATAGACCTTAACTTAATCATAGAAACACACAAGTTTCATGAAAAACAAAAAAACAAATAATAACTGCAAACTTCAGGAAAAATTTATAAAAAATTCTTCGGTCTCCCTTAGAGTACACCTCAAGAAAGTTGCCTAAGGGAGAAGGGTGAAAGGGAAGGCTTTACGGCTAAAAGTCTCGCACATTAGTTTCCGATGCTTAAGAAAAATAACACAGGCACACAAATTCGTTGATGTTACATCTAAACAGAGAAAGGGTTGATTGGATTTAATAAAATTTTTCCTTTGTCGTACAAATCTTTTAGACATCTGGCTTTTAGGTGGCAATGAACTGTAAGCGAAACTAGTCCAGCATTTTAGGATTTCATGAAATAGCTACAAAATGAATTTTTTCTGCTATGGTTCTATAAGTAATACAATCCAGCTATAGAAGAAACACTAACGAAGCGTGTTACTGTTCCTCAAAATGTTTGTGTATAAATCTGTTAGGTAAGTAGGTTATCAAAATATCCAAACTGGCATAAAATTCAAAAAAAATCTGAAGAACTTTTTTAGGCACCGAAACGTGAGAATGCGACATATTTAGTCAAAATCGTCAATTTTAACCTTAAAGAGCCATTCCTCTTGTCCCTTAGGCAGGAACTTACTAATCATTTTATTTATTTATAACTTCTAAATGGCAACAAAAGTTTTATCACAAAGCGACCGCTATGCAGATTTTTCAGACGTTGACTTTTACTAGTGTGAACTCTTTTTGACATGGTTTCGTTTCAAACTTAAATTCTTCAAGTATTCTAGACCAGCTAAAATTCACATGCATTGTCTTCTTCGTGACAGAATAGGCAGCTGAGTGTAACTCGAGGGTACTCGCGATATAAGAAGAAAAGTACAGTCACTTCAAATAAACGCTACAGTATGATAAAGTAATTTTGCAATTCCGTAGCTCTCTGTTGTTAGTGGATTTGAACTTTGTCAAGAAAACCATAATAAGTTGAAGCAAAGAACTCGATGTTTCAATCTCGGTAACGAAGATCCTGTTTTTTGTAGAGGAGCACGAAAAATGACTGACAAATATCGTAAACTAACTTTAATATCTATGGCTGCTACTCGTTTAAGAGTTCGGCAACCCTGTTATATGAAGCAGGGCAGTCATCATGTCTTCGCCCAACAACTGATTGTAAAAGCGAAAACTTAATTTTTCCTACTCGATTGCCCGCCAGAACTGTCATTCATGGCATCATACGAACGTTCAAAAATGTTACAAACCTACTACAGACACACTGAGGGGTAAATAGGTATGAAAAATGCAACTCTCGCTTTCGTATTCAGCTGTGAAAGTTAAACTTAACTTTCAACTACGTCTTTACCTCGGTGAATCCGTAGTGGACGCTTTTCGTACATTACGAGGTTATGGTCCATCCATAGTCGTCCATCTAAGCGCATTATAGGCAAAACTACATTTTGCTGAAACTGTTTGCATTGTTAAGCCCTTTTGAGGAAAAATAGGCTAATGGGAAGTGCTAGGTAATCGAATGATATATCATTATACGATCATTACCAAGTTCAATAATCGAAAGGTTCTTAATATAGTGTCTGTCTGTCGCTGTTTATTCTCAATTTCTTTAATAATAACAATCATTAGAGTTTTAAAACACTGCTCCTGTATTTTTTTTCTTTTTTCTTATTTATTTTTTACCACCCACTTATTTGACATGAGGCAAAGGTATATAATCTTTAATTTTTTAAATCTCTGTTATACATCAGTAAACACAAAAATAATTTTCAAAAGCAATAACTTGCACGAGGAGACGAAATGCTGTTGTAATACGTGTATGTATGCAAGAAAGGAGTGGTATTTGCGTGCAATGGGATGCTGCAATGTGGCTCAGTAAACGCTGGCGTAGACGTTCACATCAGAATAGCATTAAATAAAAAAAAAAACAGAAAAATCGTTAGCACACAATGTTGTCTATCGCAAATTAAACCGAGGAATTAATTCTAAACAGATAAAATGCATTAATAACAGCACCAAAAGCAACAATTACAATAACCACAGCAGCGGACACTAGAAGCGGCGAAAGTGACACTTAAGTGTAAATATTTTTAAATAGATTTTTTTTCCTTTTTTTGTAATTTTTGCTAATTTGATAATAAAATTTATAGCATCATAAATAAAAATTGCAATACAACTTTTCTTAGCCTATTAGAGATGAGCGCCAATAGCGCCAATATTTTGTTGACAATCTAAGGTTAGATTAGCTAACAGTTTACAGAGGCAAACACATCGGCTGAAGCTCCGTAAATTTGCTGTTTGCGTTGACAAGGGCGCGACCTAACAGAAAGTCACGCACATAAATTGATCTCAAATGGAGTGATTATGTCACCCGCCTCGTTTATAATAAATATTAAGTGAGTTTTTGAAAGATTGCTTTATATGTATGTGCTTTACTTGAAGAGAATTTAAATTTGTTGTTAGTTAAGAAGACTTTTATAAAATAATTTGAATTTTCACATAAATTAAAACAAAAAAAAAGGCGTCAAATTTTTTTTTCTTTTTTTTTTAATATAACCCGACAGTCAGTAAGGCGACTATCAAAAATAGTAGACAGAGATTCTTCGCAGTCGTATCGCAAGCTATTAATGACTCAACCTAAAAACATCCTGTTGCTCTTTGCGACTGTAAACTTTTTAGCAATCGATATGAGGCAGTCTCGCAAATGGGCAGACAGACTGACTTACTTATAACAAATAAAAAAATTGCTGTATTTTATTAAGTTTTCGATTCTGATTTCTGGATATAATACATTAGATCCGGTTCCTTCCAAGATGAGCTTGAAAACGAAAGCAAATGAAGTGAAAAATTAAATAATGAAAAGAAAATATTATAATAAAAAAAAACCGTAGCTCAGAGTTAATATCGATATTGATCTGAACATAAGAACGGTTCCAGGCGTACACCAGAACTCTTTGAAGTGGTCATTAGCCAGCATTCGAACCTTTCTTACATACCTTTTAGATTAAATTCATGTGTAAATTTAATAACGGAACGGAGATCTTTGGTTTTCATCCCCTTAGGAGTAAAACACGCTTTCTCTGTATGTATTTTTTTACATTTTTATTTATTTATGTCTTTGTTTCTTTTCTGTGTTGGACATTGCAGGCAACAAATGAATTTGCAGTAAATCCTTTTCTACCTCCACCTGACTGGGATCAAATTAAACAAAGGAAATTTTCTTTGAGGGAATTTAAAAGAAATAAAATAAAGCAGGAGAAAAACACTAATGTAATAAATAAATAAATGAAATAAATGAAAATTATTTTTGCAATTACTTCTCTTGCGAAGCAACCCCAATGGATTCTCACTTAATGCGGGCACTTTTTGGTAAAAAATATTAAATAAATTTAATCAAATAATCTCTACCGAATACTCTTGAACGCATTGTATGCCGTTTTGTAATTTAAAATTTTTGTTTGTTTATTTTTTTTTTTACGTTTCATTTTCAATGATAATAAAATTTTTAATTACCTTAATAAACTCACGCAGAGTTTTACCAAGACGTTGAAAGGCCATACTTGAGTTTTCTCTTAATTTTCAACACGTGTAAAAGTGTTAAAATTTAATTTAATTTTAATTTAATTAATTGACTTTCATTAAAAATATTCTTTTCTTTAAGTTTCTTTCGATTTATTTTGTTTTTATTTTTATTTTCGAAATGAATTTTAATTATTCTGCTAAATTTTTATTTTATTAATTAATTACATGAAAACAAAAATATATATGCATTTTTTTTTCTTTAAATTCATTCATCCTTTTTCTTATTCACGTCATTGATGGGAGATTTTCTTTTTCTTTTCGTTTTCGTTTTTGCTTTTTTTTTTATTTTTATGGAAATCTTTTCACGTTATTAACACATCAACGCACATCAATCACTTACTATGGATTTTTCTTTACGTTTACGTTTTTATTTTTTTTGTTATTTAATATGAAAAATTTGCATAAATTTGTTGAACTTCCAAACTACGGCAAACAAGTTCAATGTACGTTGTCGACTGTGCATATGCGGTGGCACAAAGAAGAACCATAGCACAGACAACGTTTGAAAAACGTATTTCTGCCGTTTTACTCTATAAAAGATGATGATGAGAACGACAATGATGATAATGACAATGACGGTAATAATGACGATGACGAAAACAAGGAAGTAATGTAAGCAGTAGTCGTGAATGGTTTAGTCTCTGAGAAAATTTCAAGAATTCTTTTTTGGCATTTATTCTCCTTTGAAGCATATAAAGTGGCGCTAATGCCGATGTTTTGTTGCATGTTCCACCAGCACCATCACCATCACCATCACCACCACCACCGCCAGCACCACCATCATCGTCATCATCAACAATAACAGAGACACGCGAAATAACTTTGATCAACAGCAAGCAAGTTAATGTTAAACCGAATGTCTGTTTGCGTTTTTTTGTTTTTTGCTTTTTGCTTTTTGTTTTTTGTTTTTTTTTTTCTTTTAGAAGAACAGACGTTGCTTGAACAAGTGATGAACGCGAAATAAACGAGTATCAGTTAATAATAATAAGAGGAATCCCATGCACATGACACGTTCACTTAAGTCACTCACTCATATTGTGCATGGGGAGGAACCAGAAATGTTATCTGGCGTTCGTTGTTAATGCTGGAAGGTAAGGAACGCAACTGTGCACAAAATGTGCAAAAGGCTGAATAAGTCAAGCCGTTGTTGTCGTTGAGAGACAAAACGGTCATTCGTGGATTGTTATTATTGTTGTTGCTATCGTCGTCGTCATTGTGTTGCTGTTTTTATTTTTATATGCATGTGTGTGTTTGTGTGTTTGTGTGTGTGTGCGTGTGTATGTATGTTCGTAGCAACAGCAAGGTTTTTTTTGAAAAATTAAAAAAAAAAAAATTCCTATGTTTTTTTTTTATCGAACCTTAAACCTGGAAGATTTAAAAAAAATTTTTAAAAAAAAAAAACTTTTTTTTTTTCTTTACAAAAACCTATCCGTTAAGTTGAAATATTTCTTATTCATAATGTTTTATTGGTAAACATTGTTGTTGCTTTAAACTAAAATCGACTTTTTCCACTCAATTGGTCTCTGCAAAGCCCACACTTCTCAACACACATACACACATCACACTTCTTCTGATGCAGTTTAACACAATTCACAGAACAGGCTGGACTGCCTTCTTGCCAGCCTTACACACGTTTGACAGACACTCTAACCGCACGACTAAACAATTCGCCTTGTAATGTTTAATAAAAAAAACAAAAAAAATAAATAAAAAAAAAATGAAAAAAAAATCACAAAAATATGCAATCCTTTGAACAACCCAACAATTCAGTGCAACAACAACAGTGACAATAACAAAACAGCCAGAAAGAAAAATATGCAAAAAGAGGAAAAAAGGAAAAAAAAAAACACAAAAATCACACAATTCCGTCGCCATATGCCCTCAAAAGCGAAACAGTTTCGTTTGCAGTCACTTGCCAGCACCGAGTTATTCTTTGAATTGATTACAATGAACGAAAGAAATGAATATGTTCGAGAGACGTTAACATATGAAACAGAGCAATAAGCGAATGTTGTTCCTGTTGCCGTTGATGACGATGATGATCATGATGATGCTGATGGTTTGTGGCTTCTTTTGATTGCGTTGGAGTAAATGTTTCTCGTAACAACTCAACAGAAAAAAAGCAAAAACAAAACACAAACAACAATCGCAACGACAAGAAATATTCTTCTCAGTAACTCAACATGTTTTTTATATAAAATGATGCTGCTGATGCTGCTGATGCTGCTGATGCTGCTGCTGCTGCTGCTGTTGCCGCCACTCTAGATGATGGATATTTGCTGGTTTTTTTTTTGTTGCTATTGTTTTGCGTTATTCTCGATCATGATAAGCAGAATGATGGCACGAGTGAGTACCACAACAACAGCAATTAAGTTTGTCTTTTCTTTTTTTTTTCTCTTTTTTTGGTGGAATTTGAATCATGTCATGTTGTGGTAAATTCCCTTCAGCATTATATGTCTAATACCAGCAGCTTTTTTTTTTTTTTTTTTTTTTTTGGTGATCATTAGTCATCTACACTAATCGTTTAACTGTGGCTTATGATGATGTTATTACAAACACATGTGCAATTAATATCCATTTTATTCTTTTTTATTCTCTTAATGAAAATATATTAAGTTATGTATAAATTGATGCAAGCATGGAAGACCCAATAAAATGTACAAATTTTAGATCGAAAAGATTAGTGATATTGATCCAACTATGTCCGCCAGATCGTCTATCTATTTAATCAGTTGTCCGTCCATCGGTCCTTTTATTTATCTGTCTTTGTTTACCTACAAGTTGGTTTCGTAAACTCTATTTGTCCGTTCGTTACTGAGTACATTTGTCTGTCCGTTTGTCCTTCGCGTTGTTTCTACATATGATTCAATGATTTCCATCTAATCCTTTCCTTGCATATAAGTCTGTTCACATGTCCTCCCTTTCGGTTTGATTTATCCATTTCAACTAACTGTCTTTTCCCTTTGCCTGGTTACTTGCCATTTTAGGCGTTCGTTACTCGGCTTTTACATTTGATTGACCACTTCGATCTAACCGTCTATACCTTCATTCAATTGTTCTATTATTTGCCTTTTTATCTTTCTGCTTGTTTACTGGCCTGGTTCTGCGTTTAACAGTCTGTTCCACTCTCCCCCTTTACCGCTCCAATTTGTCCTGGTATTTTTCTCATCTATCCGTCTCTACGTCTTCCTGTCTTCCACCAGGTTATTTTTCTTTTATCTTCTTCTCTATTTCTTTCTTGCTCGTTCTTCTTACCGTTCCGTCCTTGCCGTCTTGCGTTCTTTAACACTGTCGTCTGTCTGTTATATGTTTAATTCTCCATTTTTCTTCACTTCTACTTGTTCTGCGCTATTTTCCTTTCTCTTCTCCTTCTCTTCTTCTTTCTTTTTCCTATCCGCATCTCTCACCCTGCTCTCTCTGCCTCTCCATTTGTCTCTCACAATCATCACTAAATTTCGGTAACCGTCCTTTCATGTCATGTTGTCTAGCCATTTTTGTCCCCAACTCATCAAACCTCGCTTCTCTCCATAGGTCCATCGGACTATCCGTCTCTTATTGAACGGTTCGCTTATCTCTTCACAACGTGATTAAGTTCTTAAACCTTTCCATGATTTTCTTTTTCGGTTTCTCATATTCTTGTTTTTTAAAGACTAGCTGAAATGGTCCTGTAAGGTCGTCGATAATCGGTAAAAGTTACCGATTATTCCCCATTAGCAGTAATTATTTAACAACCTGTTCTAAATTCTTTTCGCTGCTCCCTCTAAGTACTTTTTTTTAATTACAGCATACGCGTTATGCCGTTTTACGGATATTCGTTATGCTTGTCTATTGTTAGATATTCGTAGCAATATCCTTTATCTGACAAGAATCTCGTATGAGAGCAATAGAACGGAGTATTTATGCTTCCAAAGCGTGCTAGCTATTGGCGATTGTTGAAAGCTTCAAATTTAGGGTATAAATGATTCGTATGTAACTTTCTGCTCTTCTTTTTGGTCTTGTTCTCTTTTTTTTTTTCCTTTCTCTAACCGACTTAGATCCCGAATTAAGATTTCCAAATGAAACAGATCAGTTCCGCTATAAGCGCGCATAAATTTATACACATTTTTAATTTTTTTTCTTTTTTTGTTTTTGTGTTCCATAAAGTATTGTAATTGTATATGATGTGAATTCATAAGTGACTTCATTTCCAACAGCAAAAAAAAAAAAGAAAGAAAAAATTCGTAACTATTACTGTCATGAACATAAATTATTTCTAAAGCTAGAGCTGAACGAATGTGCGGCGCTGTTGACAGCTTCCTTCCCTCATGAAAAATTGATGACACGAATACATACTTTTTTGTTTCGAATTATATTGTTAAAGCTTATTAGACTTAATCTCACGAAAGTTGAATGTGAATGGACTTACGGCACTCAAAACAATTACATTTTAAGATTTTGAAGATGACTGCAACATCTCAATGGATAGCCGCGGCAAGGATATACATGCTTGGTGAAAATTCATTTCAATTCAAAAGACATGAATCTGCCGCGAAATTTTAAGACGTTTTACTTACCAAAATTGACTCATACTGAAGTTTAAATTGATTTAAAAAAGAAAAATTTAAAAAATCTTCTTGTATGTCCGTCTTCCCGACCCTAAAGTATAATATATTGTTTATTCCTCCAAAAGGTATCCAATAAAATGTGCATAAAGGAAAGTAAGATGGAATGAAGTTCAAACAACTATGTATGTCCGTCAACTGAATTTCCACGCTCCTCTGATTGGCTGTTGAGGCTCTCTACGATCGGAAAGCTAAACAAGTTTTCTCTTAGCGGAATATGGGCCATCGAGGCGGGAATATCATTTCTTGAGCGTGATAAATTTGAAAAATTCTTTAAAGTCAAAAAATAATTTCTTAAGAACCATTATAATCTGTTTATATTGAAGGCACAACATTGTGTATAGAATTTTAAACATTCTCTTAAAATTTATTATGTTTTCAACAATGAAAAAGCTTAACAAACAAATCGTGAAACATTACATATGGTTAACTGTATGGTATTTCTTGTTGCTTTAACCCAAATTTCGCGTCGACAACAACACAAAAAAAAATAAATAATATTTTTTTAGGACATGTGAACGATAGGCAATGAAAAGAGAAAACACAGAAAATCACTTCAACGATTGTAACGCACGGTATTAAAAGGACGCGAAAAGGTGTTAAGAACACATTGTCTGAGACGGTGGCACGAGGAAGGGCGAAACGATGGCAGAGTAAAAGATCTACTTTTTCGTGTCTTATAATTTATTATTTATTTATGAGTTTATTTAACGGTTCATTTCTGTTTTTTATATTTCCCGTTTTGCGACCACCCACTGTTTTATAAATTGCTTCATATTTTATGGCTAATCGTTTTTTGTTGTTAACTTATTTTTTTTGTAAATTTTAATTGAAAAACAAGAAATATATGATGATGCGGCTAAAGACGAATTTTTTTAATGCCATTTTTACAAAGTATATACAAAAAGAAAAGATAATTTAACTCATCAAGCCCTGTACGCATAAAATGATAAGGAGAGGCTTGAATACAAAACATACGCAATGGGTTTGTTCCTCTTTTTCTCCATCAAATTATTGTGTTAAATATTGTAAAATCGTTACAGACCCCCAAAATTTAAGCTTCATATTGTTCATAGTTTGCGTAGTGCTGTGGGCGTGTCCTTCGACCGATTTAGCCCGTACCTGCAAGAACCTTCAATGTTTCTGCCAAATTTGAAATCGATAGCTTAATTTTTGCGGCCAGGAGAATGTTTACAATCAGACAGACGGTCAGACAGACGGACATCAATTAATTAATCAATCAATTAAAATTTCAATTCAATTTAAATTCAATTTAAAATTTGATGCTTATCAAGAATGTATGGACAGAGGGACAAGCCTAAATCAATTTAAAATTTTTATTATTATCAAGAATATATATACACTTTGTGGAGTCTCCGGAATATACACAGCATACCTTCATGATGGTGTATAAGCAAATGTGCCATCTTGCGTAAGTTACTGCTGTAACGTGGCATAGCCGAAGTGTAACATACTTATGCAATTTTTTAGTAGAGCATAGTACAGTTTCAATAGTCTACCAGACCACGCCTAACTAAACATGTGGTAGCAGAGTTGATACATAAATAGCTGAAGAAATCGAATGAAAATTTTGAACATATCTAAGGGGTACACTTGTCTTTTGCAACTAAGGCCACCAAAGGGAGAAGTAGCAGTTCCATACCGCTAGACAAAGTAATTAAATCGTGATTTTGATCGATAGACAAACTAAGAGATTTTACAAGTCATCTTTCATACCTCCTACAAGCAACAAATCATTGCCAAACATATGCATACCACAGGTAAGCGAAAGTTTACGCTTGCCTTTGCGTGTAAATCAGAAAATGTAAGCACATAGTAAGAAAAGGAAAGTGTTGCGTTCATATCCACGTTTTTGACAAGAGCGAGCATACGTACAATATTTATAAAGGATAAAACCGCTTCTTTTATATGTTAATTACGAAACTATTTACGAACTCTTTTTTTTCATGCATATATATGACTAATCAGTTACGGGACGTCCCTGTAGGAGATGCATAGAAACAAATGAGGAAAGAGGAAGATATAAGGAGCGTCCGTAGCCTGGTGACTGGTTAGCCAAACTGTAGGCGTCATGTAGCTGGGTATTCACTATAGCTAGGGCGAAGCATCCTCTGCTCTAGCGGTAATCGTGATTGTCATCTACTCGGCTGCTCATACGTGGTTCGAATTTAACGGAAATGGAAACTTTATTGAATGAACCCATCTTTGAGGTTGCATCAGTCATTCGAACTTTCAGACAGTTGGATAGACACAGAGAGAGATTCGCTGCAAGCGAATAGTGCTAAATTCATTCAATGGTATACACATCTACACGTATGTTTTCTATGGGTGGGAAGTGTGCTTGCTTTACACAGCACTTCCTGTTGAGAGTAGAAAAAAACAAAGAACATAAATAAATAAAAAGAAAAAAGTTTCGTTGAGTTTATTTTTCTCTCCTTCATTTCTTCATATTCGCTCAGGACATAATTGCTTTTCGATAGGGCGCCATATGCTACTGATTACCATAAATGCTTCAACAAATTGGATTTTCTTTCTCTTAAATCGAAAATTACTCAAGAGGAAGTAATATAATATAGAAAGAAACGAAAACTATGTTAGTGTTATAAACGCTGCGAGAACATATGTCAGCTGAATGCGTAAACAATGCCAGAAAAACGAAAAATTTTAAAATAAACATTTAATAAAAAAAAAACAAAAAGCGAAGAATCAGTCTATTATTCCGATAAGATCTATTCTTGGTTAACCAATTGCTGGCTGCCATAAGTTCAAAATGTAACGTACTTGAAGGCTTCCGGCAATTTTGTAGATAGACGCATACAAATGCACGCCCGTGCAATTAATAAAAGAAAATTAATACAAATCTTATGCAAATTGCATAAATTGCGAAGCAAGGCTACACACATCTCTCGCTCATCGTGGACTCTTTGCGCAATTTGTAGAAAAAGTTTAATAGGTTCAATAATGTACCGAAATTTTTATATAAATTAAATAAATACATTTTTGTTTTATATATGTATTATGGAATAAAAATAATAATAATAATAATAATAATAATAATAACACATGAGAGAACACACAAGTGTACGCATTATGCATTATGAGGATCCATTTAGTTATTAGTTTTAAGTTCATTTACAGCGTTTAACATATGTTTCTTATAAATATTCAGTTATGGTGAAGGAGAATCGACAAAAGCCCGCCGTTGTCTTAGCTCATCTAAATACGTTATTAGAAAAGAAAAAAAAGCAAAAATTATATACAAAATTCTTGAGAAGATTAAGCGAATAAGGTTTTGATTTATTATTGCAAATACATTAGTAACGAATGCGTTAGACGGGCGATAGAAATTAAGGCGACGAAAAGGATTATGAAGTCATCTTAAAAGCTTCTTAAATTATTCAAAAAAAAAAGAGAAAAGCAATTATAACGAAGCAACGACCACGACGGGAATCTATAAGATTTGCCAAATTTTTATAAGACACAGCGATACGCATAAGAAATGAAATAATTATATAAAAATATTTATACAAAATTTGGCAAATTTTATGCAATCCTCCTTGCGATGATCGTCGATCTAAATAAAATGTATATATTATGTAAATAGATATATATAACTCATACATGCATTAATCATTATTTCCCTTTTTTTTATACCCATCACTGATGGAGGGGGGAGTGCGTTAATTTTGTGAGAACGCCCAGAAGGACACATCGCAGAACCCGCAAAGTATATATATTTTTGATCAATATCAAATTCTAAATCAATCTAAGCATGTTCATATGTCTGTGTGTCCGTCGGTGTAATGTGCATTGACCTGGCCGCAAATATGAAGTTGTCACCTTCAAATTTGTCAGAAACATTGGAAGTTCTTACACGCAGGTTCGTCTTGAAAACGGGCCAAATCGATCGAACATCACGCCCACAGCATCACGTAAACTGAGAACATTTAGGTTTTTCAAAAGGAATACAAAATTGTTTTTTTGCTCTTTACCCATAAACTATAGCAGGCAGACGTACAAAAATACGAAAGCATATTCTATGGATGATGCTGTAGTACCTTTATAGAAATAAAAAAAATATGCCACGCCCACCCGATATTATAGGGTATCACATTTTAATTTTTTTTAATAGCGAAAACAAGCTTCATGAAGCCCCTTGAAGTATACAAATTCTTGGCCAGTTTTATGATTGGAATGCACCTAAGCATGCCCATCTGTCCATCAATTGTCCGTCTGTACAATTTACTATAACAATTACGATTTCAAAATCAACTTTCAAATAAATGAAGCTT
The DNA here is from genome assembly GCA_000688735.1 of Glossina austeni. Taxonomy (NCBI): domain Eukaryota; kingdom Metazoa; phylum Arthropoda; class Insecta; order Diptera; family Glossinidae; genus Glossina; species Glossina austeni. Next base: position 533,404 of record KK502439.1, on the reverse strand, counting down.
CAAAGTTTCATTTCTTTAATTCTCTAAGCTACGTGTAGAAATAATTAGAGTATTCTTTTCTGTTTTTCTTTAAAATTGTGGAGAATTTATCCTTAAGAAAATCCTTTCAAAAATCTAATAAATCGGGTCAACTTTTCGTCGTCAAATTACCAAAACAAAAACCCAGAAAATCCTATGCAAACTAAAAACATGATTTTTAGAATTTTTCCCGTGGCTTACAAAGTGCTGCCAAATTGTGTCAAAATTTTAATTTGAAATATATGCGCTACATATGATATATGGCTTGCAGGCCGTTACTTGGCTGGCAATCCATAGCAGAACTAATCACGGACGATAATAGATTGAATCTCTTAGGGGGATATAACGTTTTTCTTGGCTCCGTAAACTCTCTTCAAAATTCAGTAAAACTGCTTTTAAAAATAAGAACGAGAAGAAAATCGTAATGAAGAATCTTGTTACCCATCTGATTGAACGAACAAAAGAAGAGGAAAACTACAAAAAGATTTTTTAAACAACAATCACACATACATCCACAATCTCAACATCTTAAGAGTTAACGAGTGAATATTCAAAAAATTAAAGGCATATCAAAAGCTTTTATGGCCCTCACCTAATCTCCTGATCATTGATTTCTTATAAGACATTAAACGTTATTAGGTTTATCGAATAATAAATAAATTAAGTGTTTCTTCTTTTAAATAAGAAAAAAGAAAAAACAAATAAAAACATGGTAGTTATTTATATAACGAGTTTCCAAAATAAGACTTTCAATTAGAAGAGGTGAAAGAAGTCGCCCGATCTGGGTTCAAAGGTTCCAAGGTGTTAACACATCTCAAAATTTACGACCTGTAGGTTAAACACAACAGTATAAGGCAGGCAGACAGACAAATGGACAAACAAAACCAGATTGATGCAAAAAGTAGTTGTGAATCGGTCGATATAACAAAAGATGCGTCCGCACAAATTTTATATACCCCTGTACCACAAGTGGTAGATAGACAGCACGTACAACAACTGGCGTAGGGTATAATGAAGTTTAGCTCATTTTGGTACATCATTTGTTTGCTATATATTAAGATATTTTTAGTTAACTATTTCTTCTTAATTCGCCCCTTTTTGCCTAAAACTGAAGACATAGTGTAGTATCTGTGTTTAATAAATAGATTTTAATCTAAATATTATTTCATTTTCCATGCATTTGTTGTTGCTGTAAGGCTGAACATCGTATTTGTTATTCTTTAATTGAGCGATCGATCAATAAAGAAGAGATAGATGTAAGCTTTCAGTTAAGCGTACGCTCACTCATCCACTGTATTTATTTATTTATCTAAAACGATTTTGTGTTGTTTAAATGGTGTTGCTGTTGTTCTCTAAATGCTATTGAATGCGTACAATATTTTAAAAATCATCTATGGACTGACTATGGACATATGGTGGGAATATAAATTTAGGTCATTAACACAACGATGAGAGAAAATTAAAAAAAATAAATTATAATAAAAAAAAAAAATAAGTCGCAATTATTTTAATAAACAAAAAAAAAAAAAAGAAGAAAAAAAAAGAATTTCACACGTGCTTTAGTGAAAGAGAAAAAATTAATAAAGCAAAAAAGTCAAATGCATATTAATATTTTAAGCAAATTTTTAAAATAAATAAAAGGAAAAATAAAAAATAAAAAATAAAAAATAACCAATGAAGGTTAAATAAAAAGCACTTAACCTTTTTTAAAAGATCAATCAAAAGACGCATCAAGTCGGATGATGATCAGATATGCATATGCATGCCGTATAGAGATGAATGCATGGGCATCCTTATGATCGTAAGTAAGTAAGAGTAAAAGAGTCTTAATCACCATTCACTGCAGGCATATATGCCCGGTTTAAAGTGAAGTAAAGCAAAGCTTCATTAACGAAATAAATTGTTTAAAATATTTCATATGAGCCGTTCATTTTGAAAATGGCTTAATATCATTTTTCACATACGATTTTTACAAAACACACACATATATATATATATATATATATATATATATATATATATATATATATATATATATATATAGTAAAAATATGTCTAATTTGGTGTATGTATGACTTGAATAAAACCTTTTGTACTTTTATTGCGCTTATTTTAAAATTAATAGATTTAGGCCACTTTCGCGATAAACGGGATTTATATGACAAAGTCCCTCGAAAAGCTTTTCTTCAATTTCAAGCGTGGGAAACAGTTTAACCATGCAAATGCCTGATTGCTAAAAAAAGATTTTGTCAGTCTATGTTGCCAGTTGTTTGCATATTTCCTTTACGTTCATTTCTTTCACTTTCATACTTATTTTGTATTTTCTTTACATTATCGCTGATAATCTGACAATTGCCGACAATTGATTTGCTACTGTTTCGTTTTCTTTGTCCCTTTTTCTTTTTTTTTTGTTGCACCCACTACAGGGGATATATTGAGACTGGTAACGCGTTTTCCTTACATTAGCAAAGGCATTGCAAACCGCTTAAGCTGTATGCATTTCATTAAAGCAAAACGATTCGCGGAATTATTTTAAAAAAACTTTTCACAGCAATATAATCCATCGACTCAGATTTGAATAACTAAGTCCTAAGTATTTACATAAGCATTGTAGAACTGCACTCATTACATGGAAGTCAGTTACAGCTTCGTCTGCGCGAGTGTATATGTCTGTACTCGAAGAAGGAGTGAAATTAAAGATTTGCTTCAATTCCTAAAATATTCGCGTGAGAATTATCTAACACTGCTCAATAATTACATCGTTAACTAGATGTTGAGCGCACAACTGATAGGCAGAGTTGTATTTTGAGGTAACTTACTGACTCAGTGAAAAAGAAGATGGGTTGCGCACATTCATCATTCAAAACGCCTTTAAGCTGTGAAATTTTGTTTTTTTCCTTTGGTTTTATGTCACTCAGGAGATGTCCCCTGCACCCTTAAGACGATTATGGTTAAAACGAAGTGAAGGACGAGTAAGAGCTAGGTAGTGATCGTAGATTAATAGGCTTCTGCCAAGACCTTACCGATTAAACAGCCACTATAGTTATGACTAAGTGCTGATATTTAAAATCACGAGCACCGACTACTCACGTATGCAGCAACCCAAATGATGGTATGGTTAACAACCCTATTTTAGACCTTAAGCGTTATATATATATAAACACATATATATCTGTCTATATAAATATGGGCATATATATATATATATATCTGTATATATCTATCAGCAACAGGTCTTACTGTCTGTCCTTTATACATTTGGTTTGAAAATTAAAAGCTTACACCTTGAACCTGCTTGGCTACCCGAGGTTTCACTTCTTAGTGTAGAAGTAAGCGTGGCCATCTATTATGTGCTCGAAAGGGCTTAAGTACTGTAAGTAAATTGTCAGATACTTACGGTTTCTTAAGTTTCTCCGACCTTATGTCTGCTCTTTTCTTATTTTCCAATTTTTTTGTTTCTGAATCCACAAATAAGAGAAAATAGCGAAAGATTGCTTCGATCTAAGGTGAATATAATTTCTTTCTCTTTGGTTTATTTCCTTTTTCAATAAAAATTTCTTGATTTCTTGATTTTTTTCCCCGTTTTTTTTTTTAGTTGCAAATCTATATGCATTACTTGTACTATAAATATTTGACCATATTCGCTAACACCTCCATATATTTCTTTTTGCATTTGTTATAAATATAAAAATTAGGTCAAATTTTATGTATTTTATCCATATTCGACTAAAACTGCTGCGTTTGGTCTTTCAGGAAAAACTTGTTTTATTATTTTTACTATAAAAATGCTTTTTTTTTGTTTTTTTTTTTTTTCTTTTATTGTATGCAAGAAACATGCTGCCATCAACGGATTTGAATACTTATTGTCCACCCACACAACCACAACCTGAATTCCCATACTGAGAGACAAATGTCTCACAGAGATTTTATGCATATTTCTATGTCAAATCATTAACAGGAAATTGCCAATTATACCGACGAAGCCACGTAAAACTAATGTTTACGACATGGGAAAGCTAATTGACTTGAGTTTTATAAATGCTCTTGCAAATTAATTAAATTATAATGGAAAGCATGTTATAGTCACACGTTTTACGACATGATTAAAATATTTCAATTTTATGTTAATGTTGAAGTTATTTATGCGCCAATCATGAAAATTTATTTATAGATGAAAAGATTTTCCGGATTTTTAATAAATTTCAATATCTGCCTGTGAAGACTGCAATCGTTAATGAATGAATAAGAAGATATAAGTTGTGCAAGTGAACGAACAGACAGACTGACTTAATGAAAGTAACTCACTCACTCACTCCTATAAAATGTTTGCAATATTTTCTGGCTATTGGTGGAAGTACAACAAATGGGTGGATCGTTACTTAGACTAAAGGCTAATATTTGTTCATTTTTTTTTTTTTGTATACAAGAAAAAGCGCTATTGAACACAGCAATAATGTATGCGACACCACAATCAGAACACATGTCCCGTTGCTTACCAGCTCCCTAGTCATATAATTGACAAGTTACCGAATACATTTTAAGAAAATCTCAAACTAATCGTACTATGTCTCGCTCGACGTTTACAAGGTACATAATTATACGACTGGTAAGTTATTGAAAAGAGCGCATAAAAACTTCAAGCCTGATCGGACTTGGTTGGTAGGTTAGCGAACACGTATTGAAGAAATCTCGGTCGATCACACTATGGCGTACTCAAGTCTTACAAGTTACATAATTATATGACTGGTAAATTATTGGACAAATCTTAAAACAAGCCGAGACTAATCGCACTAGGACTTAAGCAACTTACATGCTCAGATAATTGATCAGGAAACGCGATACATCTTAAGGAAATCTCGGACCGATCTTAGATAACATTCGCAAACGCTTACAACGTTTTAAAAAAATATCAGACTGATCGGGCGATCCTTTGATTGGTAAGTTGGTGGACATATCTTAAAAAGTTTTAAGTATGATTTGCAAGTTTCTGGACACATCTTAAGCAAATCCCATATTGATCGTATTATGATTTAGCCAGACCTTGCAACTTTCTTAATCACATCGACAGGTTACTCGAAACAACTAATAAAAATTGCAGACTGATCGTACATGCATACGACTGATATGATGATAGTACGTAAATTACTGGGCACAGCCCAGAAAAATGTCAGGAAATAACACCGATTGTACACACCTAAAGAATATCTCGGGAAGTAGTACCGATCGTCCTATAGCTTAGTCAATGCTTGTTTTGTCATATTTGAAGGAAATCTCAAACAGTTTGTACTATGGCTTAATCAATCCTTACGTAATCGTATAATTGACAACAGCACAACCGTGTCAGTTAAAGCTCACGTGTCCAAGTGAAGTCATAATACTCGATGTAAACATATGTGTACCTTTCTTCTTCTTTTTTTTTAACTTGCGAAATTAAACATAAGTCAAGCGCTTTATTTTAATTACAGACTAGCCGACTAATCCACTTTTGTTAGTTGTTTAAGTTTCTTAAACTACGATACGCCTAAGCGAGCATTCGACTGTTGCCTTAGCATCAGAATGAAGTGATTTTAGTTTTCTATAATTAATGGATAAACGACAAAACCCCAATTAAATTTATATCTTGAAAAACCTACTTGTGGTAAAAGCGGTAAATAAACTTTGAAGTTTACCTCGAGTCAATAAAAAGAAAAATGTTAAAAAAAGCAAAAAAAAAAAACAAAAGAACATTATGACTAATAAATCATCTAACAGAAGCTTATAATTATGTACAAACAAACCGTTTAAAGATGTTACCGATTATATAATCGAAAATTGACTCAACATAAATAAGAAGAGAGTGAATAAAATTCGAGTCTATAACCGATTCTTCATATATTTTACATTTTAATGAGTAAAGAAATTGTACTCGTTTAAAGGCGAACGAACCTTCAATGCTCGCTATCTCGAAGAGACTCCATTCCTGATCACTTTTTCAATGCCTTTTTCTACATATTTTTAGTCTGTGGGTTTCCTGCCAGTCATGCAAATATGAAAGCGTAATTTTTTTATAGCAAATGCTAGTTTATTAGATGAAATTAATACAAAAAATTTAATTCAAAATGTTGTCCATCGCTAGCGATACGTTATATCTAACTGTTTGGCAAACTGTTGCTCTGCTGAGGCAAACCAATCGTCGAGCCACTTTCGTACATTTTCATATAAGCTTTGTTCGGCAAGTGCTTATCCCACCGATGTAACCAAGTGACAAGCGGAAGGATATGAGTTTAGTGGGCTTGGGGTACGATTTCGTAGTTGAATCCATTACAAAGCGGTTTCATGTACAAAAATGAACGTGTATTGGCTTTTTTGGTACTCGATAAGTTGACAATAATTTTCGGTAGTGTTTCGTATTAATTGCCTCACGAGACTTTAACAACTAGTAACAAACCACTCTCTTGTGGTCCCACCGAACCCAAAATATCACCTTCCCGCCAAAGAGATGCAGTCTCGCTTTAGGTTCTCAAAATAAATGCACTTTTCACCCCCAAGTAGGGTGCGAGGCAACATGCCCCTTGGCATCTTCGGACCAAGGATCGGCGATTGTTCTTTTTTGGGAAAAAAGCTCGACATTTTTGTTCTTGGAAAAAACGATTTTCCGTGTGTGTATAGCACATTTGTACATTGCTACCAGACGCTCAAGCTAGAAAAACAACCACAATTGCAGTTATGTGTGTCCTCAAAGTGGTGTCATGTCAATTCCGTGTTCATATTCACGTATCCCATATTAAAACCCGGACGAGTTGAATGGATGGGAGAAGTTTGTAGACTGACAGTGTAGAAAAATGAAAATCAATTTAAACAATAAAAGCCTTAATTTTTCTTTTTCTTTAGAAGCTCGGGAGCTCATCAGACAACCCTCATAACGTCTCTTCCTCTAAGCGTATCAAACTAATTTTCTCATTGAACTTTTCTTAGAGTTTTAGGTAATTGTCCCGCATACTTGACCATGTAATACTTTTCCTATGAATACATACATACATACATAAAGTTTGCGTGATAGGTTCTAAAGTATTGATTTTGAACGGATCGCTTATCATTTTAAGCGGTCTTAAATGTCAGGAAATCGTCACTAATCAAAATGATTAATTATCCAAGTGGACCGGTCTTGCATAATTTATTTTTTTTTTTAATGTAAAAATTGAAAAAAAAAGGCAAAATCACGTTTTTAAGTTGACGTCTTGATTTTTCTGTTCTCTTAAATAATTTTATTTTCATATATTTCATAAGAAATAGCGTAAAATATAAATAAAATTACTTTGTGTTCAAAATTTTCATTGTTTGCATTTTCGTTTTCGTTTTCGTTTTCGATTTCGGTTTTTGTTTTTCTTTTCATCTTCTTCTTTTTCTTTTCTTATTTTCATTATATGTTTTTGCAAAATTTTCAATTGTTTAAACAAATCGTTCAGGGTCTTGTCGTACTGTGTGGCATTGACATTTACACTCAATTCCTTTATTGACTTTTATATTACAAAAGCCATTGTCGACACAGACGTATAAACACTCCGGAACAATGCATTTTAGCACTTTATTTAATCTCGTCAATGTTAACGTGTATGTGGGCATACTTATCCATATGAATATCAATCAGTAAATAAAACATAAACAAAATTGATTTAAGTTTTACAAAAGAAAACAAAAATTAAGGACAGCTAGGTAGACAGGGCAGGAGTTATTTGCATTTGACGATCGTTATGAATCACACGAAATCATTGCAAGATAAAACCAAAAAAAAAAAAAAAAAAAAACAAATTATATTTTATTAACTAATAAATCAGTACAAAAAAAAATAATAAGAGTTTTTATTGTTTTATTTCGAATTAAATGGTTTTTCTTTTTCTTTTTTTGCAACTATAAAAACTTTATTTATTATAACAAAGAAGCAGACAATGATAGCACGCAAGTGTTTAATTGAAGAAAATGTCAAAACATGTCAACTTACGATGCGAACTATTAGTGCTTAGAACACTTACTTTGTGATTTAATTGAATTAGTTGACGTATTTGATTGAAGCGGCAAAGCCTTTGACAAATTCTGCTAAATTACAAACGAATGTGTTTCGATAATAGGCGAGTGGAGGGCAAACAATGCCACAACATGCGCCATTCATGTCTCAAATAAAACGAAAAGGGAAAATAAACATTTAATATTCAATAAGAGGGGAGCAACAACAAAAACCCTCAAGTGCTCAGGGATATTTTTTTGAAATTTTAATAAAAAAAAACAGATTTTTTTTTTCATTATTTATAATTTGATGGATGTTTCACGCCCACCCCTTGTTTTATCAAGATCAAACATCCAAGTAAGTCGTGTACTCGACTCAACTCAATAAATTAAAACGAAAATATAACGCCCCTCCCCCTTATTCATAATTTTCATCGGAATATCCGATGACAGTTAGTCTGTAACGCCAACAAACAATATAACAATCAACAACAAACAAATTAAATCAACAAATTAAAACGAAAATGTGATGCTTCCCAGGTGTCCATATATGTCCGATGTGTTTGCCTGGGTAGAGTAGAAGAGACGGTTAGCCTGGTCAGTTAAACGGACTCTAAGAGTTACCTAAAACTTTAAGAAAATGCCTATCAACGAAGGAAATCCCGTAATGTTACTGTCCGAAAATATGGTTAACATTTTTATTTTTTATTCTGTTTGGAAATATAAATCAATGACCACTTTTTTATACACTACACCGGTATACACTACCATGTACGGCAGTATACGGTGGCTACCATAGCCATCTTTTATAATACCAAGCTAAACTTATCTGTAGCTTGTCCTTCAGTGCGTCAGTCTTGTTTTCTTATAGCAAGTTTTCAGATAGTTTGCTATAAAGAGCCACGCCATAGAGAATGATTCCAATTAGACCGGTCTCCCCCTGCAAAGTGTTGTTTTGAGAAACCGTCACACGAATAAGTGTGTTAAGCGGCTTTGTATAGGATATTTAAGGACGGCTAGCTGTGTTACTGGTTAAGCTTGTTTTTACGGCAATATATTTTTTATGTGGTTCCAAAAGCCATCTTACCACTTCTTCATTTTCCTCTTGAACTCTCTGCTTTTTGTATGAAGTGTGATAGGCTTTCTTCTTGCTCAGCAATATAGCACTTTTTGCTTGGGATGAAGTTGAAGGGACCAAACGATTTTATTATATATTAAACTTTTTTTTGATACAAAAATTGTGGGACCTATCTATCTATTCAATCATAAGATCAAGTCGTTTCCTTGATTTAAATAAAACTAAAAAGGCGAAGACACAATCCGAAGCTGAGATTAATTTCTTCAGTAAATGAACAGGTGGACAGATATGGCTAAACTAATGTTACATTTTAAACTATTGAATAAAAAAAAAAATTATTATAAAAATTTAAATAATCAGTCGCGCCTGCAGTACAAATTTCATTAAAGAAAGCAAATTAACCGCTCGTATGCATTCAAACTAAATATTGTTTTAAAAATCTGGTTAGCGATAAGAGCTTATCAGGGCGAAGCTTCAATCGGACACACTTTAATAATCAGCTCTACTGTATTCATTTAAAATATTTATAACCGCCGCAGGGGGTATATTAAGTTTGCCAGATATATTTATAGCGCGGAGAAATACGCATCAGAAGCCTTAATCAACGTGAACAGAGAAACGCATGTCATTCTATATCTATACGGTACAGAGAGAGAGAGAGAGAGAGAGAGAGAGTATAATGCAGGCAATTATTAACACTTGCTTTATAATAATTTTGCGCTGTGGCTACTATTATATTATTACACGATATCCGCCCATTCATCCATACTAGAAAATAGGTTTATGAGACATTAGATCCACTCAACTGAAAAGTGTTAGTCCATGCGGTTTACTCATCAGGCTCGCGCCATACCGGTGCTGAATAACGCCTTGTTTCATGCGAATGTGTGCAAAAAATTGAGATTTTTAAAGGCGTGGCATCCACAAATTGCCAGATAAGGGCGGAGAAAGCGTTAGCATTAGCTTTGGTCAGTTAGCGTTGAATCAAATATTTTAATATTATTATAATTTTATTGGTATAACTTCTTTCATACCGGCACACACCCGGTAATTTTCCTAGAGGCAATATCAAGTTAAGCTGTTTTCTCGTAATGCTGTAATGTGGCTACGATCAGAAAATTGAATGTTTGAGTGTATACGTACGTACGTACGTTTAGTGACAGTCAAGTCAGTGTTTTCGTGAGTTCAAATCTTAGTACGGATTTGACCGTAGCTACACTGAGTGCTCCGTCGAGAAACGCATAGGCTTAACGTAGTAGCGTTAAATAAATAGATGCTTTTGCCCAGAAGGGGAAGTTTGGATCATTCTAAAGTTTCATGCCCGGTATTTTGGCTTTGCCTCTCAAATGCAGAATCGTCTTGCCAACTGAGGGGCGCCAGCTATCGCTTACACGTAACTCTTAAAGCTTTGTATTTCGCCTCGACGTCAACTTTAAAAGCGATCTGGAGAAACACCCCTTAAGGTTGCGACCACTCCCTGTATCTTTCTGTTTTCCTCCACCTTTTTTTGATCATCACTGTCTTATAAGAGACATCCGATAAATTGTTTGTCATTTTAAAAAAGGAAAAAGAAAACTTAAACAAATATAGGCTCCTTATGATCGCCTATATGTGAACTTTTTCGGAAAATTCATTTTGGCTTGCTTGCTACTGTTTTTCTAAAGTCGAATCATCTTGTTGTGTATATCGCTATGTCTCGCAGTCGTAGCTACGCTTCCAGAACAGCGCAGACGATCGCGTCATTTCTTTGGGCATTCTTGCTAGATCGAAATGGATCTTACCGCCCCGCAAGTTCGTCCAAGATTGAATTAAATTTTTTAAATTCTAAACCCGCCTATCTTTCATTCAATTTTGCTACTGACATGCACAATGTATTATATTAGGACCTCTACTCTTTAAGTTCATGATGTCAGATGAAAGTTTACATTATCCCCTGGTTTGCATAGTCGACGACATATGTGCTCGACTGGTGCTAATCATTTACTCTCTCAGTTACCATTTCTTTTTTTTGCAGTTATTGTCATAAATTGTGAGTTAATTTTCTCCACTGTTAACAGATATTTATAATAACAAAAAAAAAAAAAGAGGAGAAAAAATGGATTGGTGTCATATATTGTTTAATAGAATTTGTGCTAAAATGTTCTAAATTTGATGATTATTACATAAGTGTTTGACTTGTTCCAAGTTCTACAATTAAAACTCATTATGTATGCAAAATGTTAAATGTCAGTTTATTGTCTGATAATCCCTTTTTAAAATATAAATGAAAAGCAAATGTAGACACATATCACATTGACAGGCTTTCATATGTCTTATCGTAGCATAACTTACGTCAGACAACTCACGCAAATTTTGTTTTCATTTTCATTTTAATTTTTTTATTTTTTTTAATTTCAACTTAACTGTGTTTACCTAATGGCAGGGTAAGACTGTATAAGTTGATTTAAATATAAAATAAGCTTTTAATCTTAAAATTGATATGTTTTACTAATTTCTCAACATTTTTTTTTTTTTCTTATTTAAAAAAGAATAAAATAATATTTACGTATACAAAAAATAAGAAAACTATTGAACGACTTCGGAATACCTACGCGCTCAAGCAATTATGTCAAAAATTTAGGAGCATTTTTTTTGAATTGAGTGAACAAAAGATAAAAGTCGAATTCCGTCCGAGTTTTTCAATATCTGTCCATCGTTAACTTTTGCATCGATGGATTCAATCGGATTTGCATCGATGGATTCAATCGAAAAATTCTAACATAAAATGTCTGCAACAGAAAGGCCACAATTTAGAAAGATGTCCGGCAATCGAGGATGCTGGTGCTTTATCTATTAATCGATTTCATTCAATTTCCTCTTTAATCACGTAGACCGAAATTTTCAAACCCTCATTGCACTGCCAACAGGCGAATACAGTAAAACAGTAAGACTGTGATTCGTGAGTGAATAGTTTTAACGGCTCGAAAACATACCACCATACATTAAACTCTTTTTAAAAAATGTACTCGTCCTCTTTTGATAGGATAGGATACAATGATTATCTTATTCGAATTGCCGCACAAGGTAAACCATTTGAAATAAATAAGAGAATTGTGTTCGACTGCAGTTGTATTGTTGTTTACTTAAAGAAATAAATCTTACAAAAAAAAAAAACATAAGTAAATAAAAAACTTATTTATATATTATAGGGTGAACGAATCGCATTTCTGTAGGAAGGTCCCTAGAATGTACATAAAAATATAACTATTTTAGCTGCTGTAGTTTAGAGCCAAATTATTTTCGCAATATATTTCGCTCTTCGTTTACGTTCCACTTCAGGCGTGTCGTCTTACCGATATTTGATGAATTTTCGGTATTGGAAGCCAGCAGCCTTAGCTTTCCGAGAAAGGGAGAATGCTTGCAACACAAATTCAGAAAGAGGCACGAATCGGCAGAACTACAAGCAGGCGGACAGATAGAAGTACAAGTAGGGCAGGCAGACAGACTACCAACTGTGTTTTATAGGATATCTGCTGGGCGTTTTCAGAAAAATAAATGTACCGCTAGTCTTCCCTTTCAGATATAATAATAGAAACATGGAAACTCTTCTCAATAACTTACTTGTTTAAGTCGCTACGCATAGCCTCCAATATTATGCAACAAATCGCATATCGGGGCTTATTGCCTACCTTGAGGGTTGTCAAAATTATTGAAAAGTGAAGCATACGTTGGTGTGTGTACTTGAAAATATTTCTAATATTTTTTGTTTCTTTACTCATTTTTTCATTTACTTTTAATTGAGTTTTCTTATAGCATTACGCTTACGCACGTACTTATGGAGGACAACTTTAGATATCATTGAAATAAAAAAATTGTTATACTATTTGTTTTTGTAATTGAAAGCATATAATTTTTCAATGTCATTTCTTTCTCTAAAGCAATTTGTCTTATTTTTTAACAAGAAAGCTTAATTATGGGATTTTCACGATTTTCAGTAGCATTCAAAATGTTTATAATTTTACTGAGTAAATATTATGCCTTTCGTTTTTTTCTTTACAAATATTTTTTATACGCTTGATGCTATAATTCACTTAAAAATATACAAAACATTATTTATTTCGATAATAAAAAAAATTTAAGAAAACATTTTCTGACACATTTTCAAATGTATTTCGGGCAACAGAGGTCCAACTTTAAAAGTCTTATAGTTCGTTTTTCTATTCTTTAGCTTTTTTAAGTTCAATAAACTTTAACGATATAAAATGATATGATATTTATGACCTTCACATTATACTTAGATCTACCCATTTGTCTTGTCTTGTCGTCTTTTCTTGGAATGCACCAACAATTTTAAACGTTTTAAAACTCATAAAAGGACAGGTGAAAAATTATAATAAAAATATTTCTGTCACATATGCGTTTCAAAAATTCATTAAAATAGAAGAGAAAAAATTTACTCAAACATCAAAACTAGTGCGAGCGTTAAGATCGAATTTTTGCTACCTATATTTTTAGAGGTCATACGGTTTTAAATGAAAATCGAATATGAATAAAGAATATCACAATAAATGTTATATAATAGTGAAGAAGAAAAATTGATAAATTTCAGCTTAGTTCACTAATTTCGTGAAGAGATTATTGCAGAATGAAAACGAATCTAACGGCAGACGACTTGATAGAAAGGGAATACAGAATGGCACTTATATCCTGTTTACTCTGCCTGCCTGCGACTTATATTTATAAACTTAAGAGCTTAAAGGGACCTACGGAAACTTGTTTAAGTAGCAAGATTAGTCGAATGCCCAGAAAGTGAACTTGTCAAGATTTAATGAAAAGGTAGACACACAGATGTACATTTATCTTATGATTCGTACAAAGCTTAGAAGTTGCTAAGTGGCTACTAAAAATATATTGTGCTAGGGAACGAAAGAGACGAAGTTTCAATTGCCGAAGGCCTGCTACGGCACATAATGTACTCACGAGAATTGATAGGCCGATAAGTAAAAGAGGATGAACAATCTTTCATATTCGTTACTAGGTAGTGCTATGTAGAGTATTTGTAGTTTGGAAGGTTTCAGTAAGCGGCAGAAACACTGTTGGGTCGACTTACCACCAAATAATGATACTTCGCACTGGATGTGCAAATGATGTTGGGCTCAAAAGTCGCTCAAGAGTTTTCTTTTTTTTTTCGTTTCTATGAGCGAAAACTCCGAGGATGTCCACCATACATGCGATGGTGGTGGTGGTGCGATGATGGTGATCAGGAAGAGTTACAAGGAGATTGGGGTGAAGAAAGATAGTAGTGTTTGTACACTTTCGATTTGAAAATGGAGACGTCAAGTACGGCAGGAAAACGTACTACCGGTAGGTTGGTAAATACAGGAAGAGTGGATGAGAACGCTGAGAAAGACGTTTAGTCCTGTTGAAGGATTTAATTGGTCGGCGTATCCCTTTCATCTCAATAGGAGGTCGTTGATGAACACCAGGAAGAGAGAAGGGCAGGAAAAAATGGCGTAGACCTATTTAAACAAGTAGTTTTTTTCCTTTGGCTTCGCGGCATCCTAATAATACATCTCCGCCATATGTGCATTTAAATGGAAAAGTCTTACTAAATATTGAATATTGGCGAAGTATTGAAGGTGGGCTCGTATGTCTTTTCGCCTCCGGATCTAAAACTAAGACTTTATTTCTCCGAACATGTGGCCAAAATTGATTCGATTTAAAGTTTTATGTGTTGTACTTATGGGCTGAATTTTCACTCTATACTAATATTGATTTTTCTTTTGTTTTATTCATTTGTAATATAGGTTTGATTATTACTTTTTTTGCACGGTTTTTTGAAAAAAAGTGTATAGTTTTTTCATCTTACAGGATTTTTTAAAGTTGTGAAACATGGTCCCAAATTTGCCATATGTCGCATGTATATTTTTACATGATTTACTTTTTACTGTTTTCTAAGGGATCGTGTAAAAAAAGAATTTTTTAAAGTTTGTGAAACAAGGTCCCAAGTTTGCCATATGTCGCATGTATATTTTCACACAATTTACTTTTACACTTTTTCTAAGGGATCGTGTAAAAAAAGAATTTTTTAAAGTTGCGAAACAAGGTCCCAAATTTGCCACATGTCGCATCTATATTTTTACACGATTTACTTTTTACTGTTTTCTAAGGGACCGTGTAAAAAAAGAATCGTGTGTACATAGATCGATAAAAAATTCAGTCAAGAGCATGTCAGGTGGGTTCAGTTAACTCAGCTGTGTCAGCACTTGTTTAAGGGCTATAAAGAACGTCCCAACTACTGCGAGCGGGTTCATATAGTAAGTCCACTTACTCCCGTCTTTCGATGACTGCTAGGAAAGCCATATGAAATCCCGCTAACTTTGAACTTTTCAATGCCCTTTATCACTAGAATCAAAACTTTTTCATTACGATTCAAATTTTATCTAACCATTTCGCTTAGAAACAATGTAATTAGAAATCCTTGAACTTCAATGTGACCACTTGTTTTAACTTAACTTAACCTTACTTATTTATTTAATAATTTTTTGTATTATTTTTACTTTTTTCTTATTGGAAAAAAATGTTTTTCAAAAATATGAAATATTTATTTGAAAACCTGTCCGCCTGTTCGTAAAATTAAGTTATTAATCATAAGACTAAAAAAATTAGACCACTTCATATAATAATTATCAAATGTTTTTTTTTTTTTTATTTTTATTGATATAAATTTTTCTTAATGCTTCATTCAATGCGAACTAGAAAACACATATGCAAGCAATTATCGATTTGCATATGTGTTGCTAATGCATTTCGTACGTATGCATAACGACATCTACTCTTGTACATAAAATATATGAACCATTAAAGTGTTAATGAAGCTTAATTATAACGAAAAAAGATTTTAAAAAGCAAAAAAAAATAAAAAAAATAAAAAAAACGAAAAGATATAAAAAATGAAAAACAAAGACTCTCATAAAACAACGAGTACTTCAAATTCCTTAACACCCATGAAACAAAAAAGGGCAACGGTTCTATCTTCCTTTTCGTGTGCTCTTTTCATACTTAAAAACGTGACAATGTGAAAAATGTTAACTAAGGCCAGGATTTTAATCAACGTATGGATTTTATGTGCTTTTGAAACGCCCCCCAGGAATTGAAGAAGCTGCGGTTGCAAAACTATGCAAAATTAAATGCATTTTAACACATTCACTGTCTGCCTAATGGAGAATCATGCCGGGTGTAACAACCTTTTGAAATTCGCACAGTCGGAAATTAACAAAGCTTCACGTTTCGCAATATTTCTCGCTGGATTCTATTGTCAGTGAATTCGCATTGATATGGGTGGCGGCCTTTAAGAACTTCATACACCAAACTCTCTCTCTCTGAACTATTACTTATCTTCCATATTAACAATAACCGGCAGCGTGCGCCCGCTGTGTATTTAAAGCCCTAATGGTGCCGACTTTTGTTTTGTTTACTGGAGTATTTAGGAGTGTTCATGTTTTCAGGGAGATCTTATCTTATATGGCACAGACAAAAAGAAGTTTTACTAGCAGCAGCAGCAAAACAGAGAGAAAATGAATTTCTTACGTTGACTATTAGCCTGCATAGCCTGTATATCCGACACTGTTCACTCGCTTGTCACTCGTGGTTGTCACTTAAGCTATACTATCTTGTGCTTCTACGCAAACACATCTATGGAACGTGTTCTACAAAGACTTCTTAATCTGTCAAGTCTTCGATGTTCTCTCACACTTTCTCGTCTTAAAATTGCCACTGGATCACGCAAAAGCATTACACCATTTCTTTATTCCCTAACCTCAATAATCGCTTTTGGGAAATGCTAGCTGCAATCATTTCCTACAGATGTTCTTATTTTCAAATCGAACGTACGCCAAAATATCACATTCTTCTGATCTGTCCATAACCGTTCTTCATATATAACGGAGACGCCCTTTGAGTCTCATGTCAAATGTATAAAAATCTAGAACAAGTAAGAGAATTGTATTAGGCTGAGGACAAATCTTTTTTATACCCACCCACCATCTTTGCCTTAAGAAAAGACAAACTAAATAATAGAAAAAAACGAAAAAATGAAATTTCGATTTTCTATAACGAGTCGACGGTCGTAGGTCCAAATTCCAAGTGCGATGGGGGTTTCAATAAAGCCAACAGGCTAGTGCTTTAAGGCTTTAATCTTAGAATTTATTTCTCTGACTAAATTAATCATAATAATAACAATACTGGGTAGGCGTAGCCGAGTGGGACAGCCCGTAAAGCGTAGTCGTTATGTCTATCCAAAAAAAACAAAACCCATATTCCTTGCTTTTTATTCGTAAACTAAGGCAGACACTGCGACAAAATTTTGTTCAATGTTCTGTGGGGCGGTCTTATATCGCCTGTATACATATGAAAACAAAATTGGCTTTTCTGTTTTTGAAAATACAGGTGTTTTATGTAAGTTTATTACTTTAGATGTCTTTTTTAGTCTTTGACCGATTTGGCCCATTTCTTATACCAATCTTCGCGCAAGAACTTTCACTGTTCCCACTGAATTTTAAACCAGGATTTTAGTTTCTGGGCGAAGGATAGCCGAAACGGACAGAGCGACGGACGTATTGGATGGAAATGGATTTAATACCGACTAAGCACACTTTATATATAATAATATACTTTCAACCTTTCAACGCACCAGAAGCATATTCGTCTGTCCGTTTTTCCGCCTGTGTAAGCCCGTTGTAAACATTCTCTTGGCCGCAAAAATGAATGTAAGCACTTCAGATTTAACAGAAACATTAGAAGTTCTTGCACGCAAGTCGGTATTGAAAATGCGTCAAATCGGTCAAAGGACACAAGCCACAGCACCACAGCACCACAGCACCACATAAGGAATAGGAATTGGACCAGGAATAAAAAGTTCATTATTCATAAACTATGGCAGATTCATGTACAAATATCTGAACGCATATTCTATGGGCGATGCATTAGCCTCTGTACAAAAACGGAAAAAGTTGACCATGCCCACCCAATATTTAAGTGCATTAAAATTAAAGTTTTCTTTTAATACCTTTATAAGGCGCAGGAGCAAGGCTGAAAAGCTAAAGTATATAAATTCTTGGCCACCTTCGAACTTGGAATGTATCGAAACATGTCCGTCTGTTCGTCTGTGTATGTGTCTGTCTGCGCAGCTATGTAGTATTAGTGGTGAGCAAATAGAAATTTGCAAAAGAATTTAAAAGTGACTTCAACTTTTCCAAGCACGCGACTACAACGCCCACGTGCACGAGAATTTAGTTCTTTTACATTTTTTTGTCTTTGTTAGGATAATGGTGATGGATGTAAAAGATTTGGTCACTACCGAATATAATTTTCTAATTTGTTTTTAATTCCTATTATTATTATCATGACTTATTATAGAGCAAAGAAATAAATTATAGGACCAAGAGTTGGATGACAATTAGCAAAGAACTCTTTAGACTAAACGTTACAAAGTTTTATATGAAATAAATTGATTTTTATTAACTTAACGGTAAACATAAAAGTTGTTATTATTATGCTCTGCACCGCTTCTAGTACGAGTTTGTTTGTTAAGTTGCAACACCCAAAAAGTGTTGACATAGACCCATGTTTTATAAAACTGCAAGTAAATCTCAATCGATTTAAACTTGTCTGTTCGTCTGCCCGTCTTTTGGTGTTGTTTTCATTTGTTCTGTGTGTACATTCTAATAAAATTTGATAAAGTTGACGTGTTTTGGCCCAAGGACGAACGCTATTGAAATTACTTCAGATCCGATCACCTTTTTGACTACTTCCTGCATAAAGCCCTGCCTTGAACAGTCGTTATATAAGTGAGTATAGGGTAGTGTAGGATATTTAGTGGTAAGCCGTATCTCACTACAGTGTTTTTACTTGTTTTTATTTTTTGTTTGTATTATAAAAAAAAGAAAAAAATTTCAAAAAAAAATCTCTTACCAGGAACTACTGGGCAGAACAACTTTAAATAAAACGATGCAGAAGAACGATAACGAATTACAACCATAGATACATTATATATGTTGTATAAAAATTATGTACATGTATATATATATATGTATAAAATATTTTTGAATTTTGAGAATCTATATAAGCGTTCTTAAGAATATTTAATAATTAAAAATATCGATATTTTTTCCCTTTTTTTCCTTTTTGATTATTATTTTCGTTAATGAAAAGTCAAAAATGCTTCTGGCAATTATTTTGCTTAGTAAGTAAACATGTGGTATCATTGCTTTGCAAGTTAATGATGATAAGAGCTGAAGAGTTCAATGCCCATATCAGCACAGGTTTCATATAAAAGAATCAACTTATACAGTACGTTTCATTTAAATGACACCTTTTCATAAAGTAATATCGCACTTCATTGCATAATATTTGTAAGAATATTTTTTAAGAAATATCATCATTTTTTTCCAAGGGATAATGCAAATATTTTGACTTTGAAACTTTGAAGAAATATTGAGAACTTGATTAAGTAAAAAAGTTATTAAAAAAGACGCTTTTATCGAAGAAATTTTTCAATAAAAAACAAAACTTTTATATGCACATAAAATAAATGACATTTTCACTTTAGTAGTAGTATTCTGCTAATACTCGTCTCTTTACGTGGCAGCCATGTCAGTCCAGGTCTCCAAATTGAATTGCTGCCATTTTTTTTGGCAAGCATAATAATCGGATCTGTGTATACCGCTGAATACATTTAGTTTTTTAATTTAGTTAACTTAAGTCTGTTAATTAATAGCAGTAAATATTAATGAAAATGTTCATTATGTTATAAAAATAATTATTGCTATTATAATTAATATTAACGTGCAAAGAAAGGCTTTATCAAATAAATTTTCCAGCATAGCACACAAGGTATTGGAATTACGAAGGAGCGACATACGTTTCGTAACTGGTTTCTACACGGGTCACAACACTCACAGGTACCACCTGAAAAATATGAATATCCCAGATACCGATTAATACCGAATTCTGCGAGGGGGGTGACAGAAACGTCCCATTACATGCTGTGCGAATGCGCAACTATCCGCACAATCAAATACTAGATGTTTGGTGAATACTTTATAAAGTCCATCGTATCGTATTGCGCTTCTAACCTAAGAAAGTGGCAGGATTCATAAGTATCCTAAAACTGGAAGACTAGGAGAACGCAGTGTGTCTTGCACACTACATTACAGCACAATAATATAACGCACCAATAAGACTATAGAATCTCTTGCGTCACAGTTATAAACAACGGTAATATGTAAACATGGATAATAACTATACTGTGCAGTATTGGATGCAGACGTAATTATACACGCTACAGATTATACAAAAAATTAAATTATAGAAGGCCTCAATGGCCACACCTTCGGTCTAAAAATCACTTCAATATAAAGTGATATCCAGCATTAAGAAGAACAGCCTTGATGATGATCATAAATACTTATGGTATGGAAAGGATTAAAACACAACAGCAACATTTACTCATGTAAATACACTGGTGTTCAAGTACGGATAAGCTTATGGAAAAATTCTAAATTCCTGATGTTAAGCTACGTTTGAAGACCGGACTTACGCAAACCTCCACATGGTCTTAAAAACATTCTGGAAACTTAAGTCTGAAAGCTCGACCTAAGTTATCAATAGAATATGAGCGTCACCAGGAGACAATTGCTCAG
The DNA here is from genome assembly GCA_000688735.1 of Glossina austeni. NCBI lineage: Eukaryota > Metazoa > Arthropoda > Insecta > Diptera > Glossinidae > Glossina > Glossina austeni. The sequence continues at coordinate 512,647 of KK502439.1, read as the reverse complement.
ATCAATTTAGGGATGTTAGGAATGTAAGATGATTGCCTTCCCCCATCTTTGCCAATATGCCAATGGTTTATAATTTGGAGGTTAATATAGTTCTAAATATAAAATGATTATTCATTTTTATTGCTAATGTTTCGGATAATTTGCTTAGAAAAACTCTGCCGTGTATTACTTTAACTCAATTCTACTTAAGTTAATTTTCTCGTAATCTTCAGTTTAAAAAACGCTAAATCAGTTTTAATAAAAATATTTATAAGCAAAACTGTTATCTAAATCTCTTACACTCCCATATTATGTATATACATACATATATATATATATATATATATGGCTGTATACATATATATGTATAAATATTATTATTTTTTGGATTTTTCAATTTTTTTTGTTTTGTACTTAAAACCAATCGAAGATTAATGCCATTGAAAAAAAGCATAAAATTACTTTAGATATTGAAAACGAATTATGTTTCTTCTATAACCATAAATTATTGCTTTTAAAATTGAATTCGTTTTGTTTTCACTTTTGGAAGAAAAAATGCAATTAAGAAAATGATATTCGGACCGAATGTTTTATACTCATCACCGTTATCCTATCAAAGATTGAATAAAAAAGAAAAATATAAATTTGCTCATTCAATAATATTGGGTGGGCGTGAACGATTTTCGATATTCTTGCAGAATAATTTTGTCAAAATTTCGTCAAAATCGCGTACATGTTTTAGTTTACGAGCAACTAGCAAAGGATACGGAAAGTAAAGATGTTCCCGGTAGCTCCCGGAGCTGATGTGTGGCGTTGCGGGCGTGTCCTTTGACCTGTTTGGGCTCAAACTCTTTTGCAAGAATGTGTGCAACAGGTAGTACACAGTTTGGCGAACGGACAAATCGTCTGACCAGCAGACAGACAGATGGACGGACGGTCAGAGGGACATGGTTAGGCGCATTCCGAATTTTGTATACTTTATGTAGTTTTTAGTTTACCTTTGAGCCCTATGAAGCTTTCGGCAAGAAAATGAAATTTTTCATCCATTATAGCCTTTGCTGGGTATTACGATTTTTTTCATTTCTATACAGATACTATTGCATCGCCAAAAGGATCTACGATCAAAATATTCTACATTTATCTGCCGTAGTTTATGAGCAATGAGCAAAAAACCTATTTCTTATCCCTTTCAAAGAACATAGATATTCCAACTTTACGTGGTGCTGTAGGCGTGCCGTTCGACCAATTTGGCCTATTTTCAATACAAGCTTGCATACAAGAACTTCCAAGGAGAAGTCGATAGCTTAATTTTTGCGGCCAGGTGAATAGTTACATCAGACTTCATATAGTTGGACAGACGGACAAATGAAAATGTTTAAATCAGATTCAGAATTTGATGCAGATCAAGAATATATCTATACTTCGTGGGCTCTTTAAAGTTTCGTTCTGGGCGTTGTAAACGTCTTGACAAAATGACTATAACTTTCATTGACCGGTGATGGGTGTAAAAAAACAACATTTTATTCGTTTCCAAAGAAAATGGTATAAATCGATAACGTTAAGAAATGTATTTCAATTAATGATAGAAGCTTTCTTGAGTTTCTTGATTCCCTCATACCCAACTCTTGCAAAAGATTCTCTCGCAGCACATTTGTCTTGCCTTCTGATTGCGTCATGTTTTAAAATAAGAAAGAAAGTGATTTCAAAATTGTGCTGAACCTTGTTTGAGTTTAACAAAGGTAAGGTCATTCATTTTATGGCTTATTGAGTAATAAGATCTCAAGATGGCTGCCAAAAATTCCATTTTATTACTGGTTATGCTTCACTCACTTCTTTAGGTAAAATTTTTGCAAAAAAATTCCTATCGTAACAAAATCTCTTGATGTTTATAAGACTTAAAGCATTCTGACTTTAGCAGATATTTTTAATATCTTATTTTTTTTTTTTTTTTTTTTGTTTTTGTTTTAATTTTTCTTTCTATATCAATTTTTGTGTGTGGCGTGTTTTGAAGATCGAAAGACAAGAAAATAAAAAATAAAAACTACAAATAAAACAAAAACTTTAAGTGGTTTAAAGCGAATTGAAGACACTTATGTCATATATAGGATAACATTTAAATTTGTTTAAAAAAAGGAAAGAAAAACAATTAATATATTAAACCTTTAATTTATTCACAGATTATCTAAGCTTTTTTTAAGATAATACTTTTCCACGAAAAAAAAAAAATAATAATTTTTTTTGTACTTGATATAGAATCAATAAAAAATCATCGTAACTTTTCTACACATCCTCTCTTGGCTATTCCGTGGAAAGCTTCATATTTCAGCATTTAAATAACTGTTTGTGCGGTGATGAGTGTCAAATCAGATGGTGTGTATCTTTTTACCAAGAAAGGAATGCGCATTAAATATTTGTTGTTTTTTTTCCTCTGTAAAGATCAACTTCTGATTACTAAGAAAGAAACAAATATATCTGTAAATATATATATTTTTCTGAATTCAGGCTCTATTCTTGTCTTGGATGGTTGTTAATGTTTGACTTTTTCCGATATTGAATGTCGGCAGTTTTACTTCTACTCGCTACCAATTTCTAGTAAGAAGAAAAAAGCAAAGTAAAAAAGTTGAACATATAAAAAGCGAGGGCTTTACGATCGTCGAACGATAAATAAGTTTTTTACAATTTTTTTATTTTTCATATTTTTCGATGCAGCACATCTCAAGTACAGGATTCACAAAGTAAACGTTTTAAGAAGAATTATTACTTAAAATCCTAGCTATTTAGCTAAAAGAGATTAGTTATAAAGTTCTTACAGCTCTCGGTTTACCGCACTTTCATCATCAAGGAATGGACTCGAAAATGAATTCGATTAAGGGATACCGCAAAGTATATTCACCGACATGAAATCATAGAAGATAGATTCTATCGCTTGTCCGTCCGTCCCTTATCTATTCAAAATAAAAATCGTGCTACTATAATATAAAAAATATGATTGCAGCAGATATGGTTCGAAAAAATGATAAAAATATAAATATATTGTAAAGAAAAATCGAACAACAATTCCGACAATGAGCTTTATAACCGACAAAAAATGTTGTGATTTTTATATTTTGGTTAAGTAAATTTTTATTTGTCGGAATAATTGGAAAACTACTACCAACGATTATTACGTATTTTATAGTAATACCTAAACAAATTTTAAAGCTAAATCTGAATCCCCCCTTGGAAAGGGATCGTAACCAATGTGATCTTTACTATATCAAAACTTTTCCCGATAAACTGACTATCCTTTAAGAATTGCAATGCAAGCTTTTTGTATCCTTTGCAAAAGTCATTACAATTGCTTCATTCTTGGCTAAATTAAGCCCCGATTACGAACAGAGACAAAATCACCTCTCTAGTCCATCTAAATCTAAGTCTTAAAGATGCCTTTAGATATTCTTCGTTTTGCAAAGCCGAGCATCAGTGGCTATGGGAGATGAAAGTTTTTACAAATTTCCGAATAATGGCTCCCTTTTAAGCTGACCACTAGAGTCAACCAACAACCTTTAAATTTTCTAAGATGAAATCGAAACTCCCGCAAGCAAAATGTTTAGATACTGTGCATATCGAAAGGAGGTCTCCTAGTATCTCTACGAGATAAAAGCTTTCTCAAGCCTGAATTAAGCCCCGATTACGAACAGAGACAGAATCACCTCTCTAATCCATCTAAATCTAGGTCTTAAAGGTGCCTTTAAATATTCTTCGTTTTGCAAAGCCGGCCATTAGTGACTCTGGGAAATTAAAGCTTTCACAAATTTCCTAATAATGGCTCCCTTTTAAGCTGACCACTAAAGAACATTTAAATTGTTGTAATCTGGATTGAATGAAGTCCTAATTAGGACGAATGAACGCCACTATTCTAATCCGGCTAAATGTAAGCCGTAAAGGTGCGTTTAGATATCATTCCTTGCGCAAAGAGGGCTCTTAGTGGAATAATGAGAAAAAATTTGAGACCGCTAGAGGCAATCAAGAACATTTAAATGCTCATAAGTACTACTTTTTATTGATGGTTCTATGAGATCTATTTTAATATTAATAACATTTATAACAACATACATACATAACAATACTTAACGGTTCTCAAGTCTTAAGTAGAGAGAAACGTAAGGCCTTTTTGGCCATTGTCTTCTTGCCTTGGCCAACACACATATTCGTTCTTTTCCCGAATGAAATTTACAAAAGCGCTATATGATCGCTTTGTGTATTTCTTATAAGGAACTGAACATACCGTTCGTAAGAGCAGATGTCATAAATAAAGAAAACGATTTTCTGTGAAAAGTAATGTTTTGCATTTCGAATACGCTTCAATGCACAGAAATTTAATTCAGGCATTTATGCTGATCGGTAGAGTTTGTCGTTAGCGATACGTTTTTTTTTTTTCACATTTCTGATTCGAACAATGTTTACGGTCAGACAAAGTTTTCTTTTTTCTTTTTTTAATTTTTAATCTTAATTTAAATTTTTATATATTTATTTATTGTTATTTTTTCTCAGGGGATCGTATTAAGCGAAACTGATAAGGAAATCTCTTTTCATTTATTTTTATATGTTTTCTTTGTTTGTAAGACTTACCTGTTTTTCCACAAGCGGTCTTGTATAAATAAATTCTTTTTTCGCTGAATACAACTCCGGCGGTATACCTTTATATGAATAACGCAAGGCGTTGTCTTCATTTTTAGACAATTGTGCAGTGGACAGTGATAGGCCATTAGTAATACGTTGATGATGGCAGGTAAAGTTAACTGAGCCAATATCTGGCAATAATCGAGAAATTTCACAAGAGTGTTGTGCATCATTATCAGATTGAATGCAAGAGTTAGAATTACAAGAGATATGGGATAAAGAACACGAGGCTGAGCTTAAGCGTAAAGTATTCGTAACGCTGTCATTACTTAACGGCTGACACAGGCAATGACAGCAATAAACTGACGGGTGATCAACGACTAAAGTGTCCGTAGCCGATGTATTTGAGAGTTTTCTGTGATGTTGATGCTGGTTATCGGCAAGATTCGATGAGGGGGTTAATAAACTTTGCACTTTAGCCATAATCAGTTAATCGATTTATTTAATAATGCGGCAGAATGTGTTAACATTTGTTATTTATTTTTAATTTTAAAATCATTAAGTTTTAATTTGTTTTGCACACATTTTCATTGTCATCAGCAACACTTTTCATTTTGTTTATTAATTCTTTTTTTTTTTTTATTATTATTAATATTTTTTTTATTATTAATTATTTTCTTTAAATAAATATCAGCAAAAAAGAAAACTATCTCTATAAAAACTTTTCAAAGTTGAATCGAGAAATAATAAAAAAAAGCAATTTAATGCTTTTTGCCTGATGACGGTACAAGAGACGTCGAGTCGTTTATAAGAAAAAAAAT
>KK502439.1:484879-506174 GCA_000688735.1 Glossina austeni | reverse complement strand
TATATATATATATATATATATATATATATATACATATATGTTCATTCTCTTTGCGTTAAAAGTATCTAATGCTAAGCTTCGATTTTATTGCCTTCGACACCACATTAATGCAAACAACACACGTGAATTTTAATCGCATTCATTCTCTTTCCTTTTCATCTTCACTACTCTCTCAAAGCTTAAGTCGCAAGAAACAGATCGCAGCTTTAACTCAAACTTCACATTAAGAAATAAAGTACCCGGAATGAATTATTTTAAGGATTGGCGCAAAAAATCAAAAAGAAATATCGTCCCAATAAATTGCTTACTCTGTACTCAACGCTAGCGCTAGTGCGCGAGATATGAACGCAGTCTGTTACTTAGCGTGTTCATACTTTTCATTACCTTTTTGAGTTATTTAAGCTGATAATGGCGGGAAAAAAGCTATCCCACACGGCCACAGCCATATAAGTTTTTAAGAAGCTCGAAAAGTGTTAGTTCATTGGCTCGCTCTAATCAACCGGCACGAAGAACAAGAAGAGCGACAAAATAGAAAACCACATATTCTTAGAGAGCGTCAGCTAAAGAAATTAACATATTTTTGAAGGTCCGTTATAAAATTTTGCCTGACATTGCGAACATGAGAAGCTTTGCCGCATGATTGCTTCTGAAAGAACTATTGAGTTCTTGCGTTGCCTTCATTGCGCAACAGACTTGTAGCCGAAAACTCAACCAATGTGAACTAATAGTTGCAATATTCTACTATAATGTTTTCACTTACATTTTTACTGTTCTGGAAGCAGAACTTGGCATTTCGAATGCTTAATCCTTCGAGTCACTTGGGGACCATTGCGAAAAATTTGCCTCCGGTAGCATTCCAAAGAAAGCAATTTGCTATAAAATCAATAAAATAAATTTTAATAAGTAAATCTTCATATAAATATATAAACATTTCAGTATATATTGTACGACTATGTGAATAAATATTTTTATGACTATATGAATATATGAACATATGAACTTATAAATATAGGAACTTATGAATACATGAATAGAAGCACATTATGTGTACAGGTATATATGAATATATGGATATGAATATATTAACATATGGATGGTAAAAGTATGCATATATGAATATTTGGATATATGGAAGTTGGAATACGTCATTACATATATGGATATATGAATATACTAATATATGGATGTGTAAATGTATGCATATATGAATATATATGGATATATGAATATACTAATATATGGATGTGTAAATGTATGCATATATGAATATTTGGATATATGGAAATTGCAATACGTCAGTACATATGAATATATATGAATATTTAAATGTAAGAATATATGAACATCTATGAATATGTGAATGCTTGAATATATAAACATTTGAATATAGTATATATCAATAGATATGCATACATATGAAAGTACGGATATATGAATATATGAATATGATAATACGTAAATATTATATGAGTGTATGAATATACGGATATATGAGCATACTTGAATACATCAATAAATACATTGATATATGAATATATGAATAGATGAACGTTTGAGTGTATGAATGTACGAATATCAATGAATATATGAACACAAGGATAGGTAAACATTTGAACGTAGGCGTGTGATGTAGGAGTATGATGTACGAACATAAGAAAATAGGGATGCATGGACATATGAATAAATGAACATACGAATGCATAAGCATTCGAATATATCAATAGACACATTGACTCATGAATGTTTTAATGTACGATATATATGAACATTTGAATGTGTGAATATATGAATATCTATGAATATATGAACATGTGCATATATAAACATTTGAATGCAGAATATATCAATGGATGTGCAAACAAATGTGAATACAAAAATATATAGATATATGAACATATGAATATGAATATTATATGAGCGTATGAATAAGCGTAACACATATAAGCCTATATGTGAAAGCACAAATAATTGAATATATATGTAAATGAATGTGTGAATATATTCATGTGATTTAAGCTTGTGTCTATTTTAGCATTTCCCGATACTTTTCGCACGAGATGAATGAATCTTTGTTTTGTATGAAGAGATTAGGATACTTAACAGCTCTCTCTTCTCTTCGTCTCTCTCTTTCCTTTTCTTTCTCTCTCTCCCTCTCTCTCTCTCTCTCTCTCTCTCTCTCTTCTTCTGCGTCTGCCTTATTTCTTAAGGCAATTATTTTGCGCTCTTTTTTCTAAAAAAATAGCATTTGTAATAACCTTCCAAATTTATTTGTCTCTTCAATGTAAATATTATTTACATACTAACAAGTTATTAGCATAATAGTTGTCGTAGTAGTATTCGTCTCTCGCCGCTCTTACTTTAAAGGCCCAAATGTCAGCTAAATATAGTCGACTGTAATCACTTTTGTTTTATTATTTATTTTCCGTTTAAAATCACATTTATTTTATTATAATTACGTGTAAGATCTGATAAGCTTGTCAACGTCGAACGTTATCACTTTAACATCATCAGAGCTCTTCCTCCATACAATTAATGCTGTATGCAAACGACTAAGTACGTGTGCACGCATATACACGTACATGTATATTATTACCTATATATACACTTTTGTGGGCTGTAAACTTTACTTCCATAACTGATTTTTATCAGTTCATATATATCTTGTCTTATCTCACTCCGTTTTGTTTAATGTTTGCAGATCACTGTTCACATCCTCTCACAGCTTTAACAATGTTGCACAATACAATGCATATTAAATTCATTTAAATTAAGTCTTTTTTTTTTTTTTGTAATGTTCTTTACGATAACGATTTGTTTGAAGCCGTAGCAAGGAATCTTCAATGCTCTTGCGAAAGCTTTTTCATAAAAATTTCAAAATAATAAATGTAATGAAATGAGTTTTGTTTATTCATCGCAAGAAGAAAAAAAGGTTTGGATCGATGGCCAAACGAACGTATGGACAACTCCAAGAACGGATGCCAGCATAAAAAGCGTTAGACGAGAAAACGGAACGATCGGAAATGTCGAAGAAGGATGGAAAAAAAGGATGGAACGCATTCGTAAAAAGGCATACGCAACGACGGGTGGTTGTGACGATAGAAATGGACAGAGAGCGTGAGAAGTGACAAGAGCGACAAAAGAACTCAAAGAGAAAGACAGAGAAAGAAAAGTATAGAAGCAGACAGAAAGATAGATAAGCAAACGAAGGCATAGGTGAACGGAAAGATGTTTGTAAAGACGGAACTAGTAGCAAAGAAGCCAAGGGGACGGACGGACAAAACGGTCGGCTTAGTTTTCGCGAGAATTCTTACATAGGGTTCGCAACGGTTACCTCATCTTGGAAAAGTCATCGACAGTGGCAGGAAATCTACGATTTATTATACAGGGAGCCTTAGAAATAGCACTATGAACAGGGGGCGAAAGAATGCTGCCCGTTGTATATTAAATATCCAAAGATGTATTGGTTAGACGGCGTTCAAGAAATATGAACAATCCAAAAGCAAGAGTATATGATTATCCTAATGCCTTATGTATGTACTGGGATGTACTGGGGTTAGATTGTCCACTCATTCTATACGATGTGTGCTCAGCAAGAAACGAACTGGAGCGGTAACACTGCAAGACACTCCGTTGGAAACAGCAATAGGCTTAGGTTGCACCTTTGGCTGATACCTAAACAGCTATGATTATACTGCATGATAATACTTCATTTGAAACGGCGTATATATGTCTCGTATACTCAGTAGGAACCTTCGAAGGAACCTAGCAGAACTAATGCTACCTCACTCTTTGGTGGAAACAGCTATATAGAAATGAATCACATAGGCTTGATATGACTTCGGTGAAAACATCGTATAGATATATATTGCATGTGCTTCATAGGATTCTTCGCGGAAAGCTAAAGAGTGGTGACGGTGCTGCGTAACTTCAATGGAAACAGCGTGTGGAGAATTCAATAACTAGAGATGCTGATAGAAGGGCACGTTAGCATCATACACAAATTTTCATAGCTGGTACTCTAATCTTGGTCTTGGTATACGCCTTCGCTCTTGCAAGCTGGAATGCCGAAAATCGCTCGTATATTATCCGACAAGCTTGTAGGCTGCGTCTTATTAAAGCAGGTATCTAAGCAGATGCACACGTTAAACGGCAGAGGCATCATAGGATGGAACTTTGTTTTCGTAGGAACAATTATGTGGCAGGGAGTAAATGGACTCAAATTTGTCGTCTCAGGCGAAATGGGGTTAATCAGTAATTTTTGTTGAGAAATTTTAAAAATTTAAATGTTTTTTATGTAAAGACATTTTCAAAATAAGTTGTTAGAGGAGGAGCGGTTTTCAAAAGAGGTCAAGCTTGGTCCAACACCCCCAAATATTGTGAAAATTGCAAGCTATGAGTTCCACTCAAATATACACAGACAGAGAGACGAGGAAAGCTTTAGAAAATGAAATGGAAAACGAAAATGATTTTGAACTCGATGGGCATACTAGAAGGTGGGTCGTTCTGGCTGCCACACTTTATATACGCTCTACGACAAGTAGTGTAGGGTATCAAAAGATAATATAATTTAAAATTTTGTCTGTCGAGTTTAAAAACTTTTCTTAATTCGTACTGATTGCCGTATACATCCACATGGCATTACTTGCATGAGTAATGATCAATCTAAAGATGTAGTACGTAGTGTGTCATCCAAAGAATTACTTGGTTGATTGCGTATTCGTGTTAAGGTAGTGTCCCGCTCGAAGAACGGCTTTTAGACGAGCCGATGTGTAAGTCGTTTATTTATGCTTTTTCTTTTTTTCTTTATTTTTTTTTTTCTTGCGTTAATCTAGGGCGTGTTGTAATTCATTTAAAGACTATTCTCCGCATTTCGTTTTCTTTATACATAAATTTTATTAGCCATGACAGTGTTTTTTAATATTTAATGAATACAGATTGAAATAATTTCTATTCAAGGCAATTAATTAAATTTTTTTTTTTATTTCAAAAAAGAATTTCTGCCTGATATATTTTATGAGTTCATCCGTTTTAATTTAGCAGAAAGAGAGAAACAAAAATGTTATAAAAACACTTAACATTAATTATGTTAAATGGCAAGAGGCCACACAGTGGAAGTGGAAGTTAGTTAAATTGCCACTTAAAGTTTTTGGGATAGTGTCATAATAATTCCAATTTGAATCTATGAGACGCATGCATATGTAACATACGCATGCATGCATATAGCTTTGCTGAATTATTGCATAATTTCTATTAGCATTTGTGTGAAAGGCATCATCGATAGGCATACCGATTTTTATGGTTTTTAATCAATTTTCATTGAAAGCATCATCAGAAAAATTTATCAATAAAATTTGGAAAACAAATTACCCCTAACTTAGGGTGAAATGTATTTGTAAATAGCTTCTTCTTTCTTTTTTTCTAAGAATTCCACAATATAACTAACACTTGATTACTCTTTTAATAATGTTGAAATTCCTTAAGGGGCTATAAATATTTAGATAGATAGATAGATAGATAGATAGATAGGAGAACCCATGCATAGGCCAAGGCATAGAGGAACAACCGAAGAGATAGATGGTGGGAAATATGGACAGATTGGCTTCTTTTTTCTTTGTCTTTTTCTACGGCTATTCAATCAGGACATGTCCTCTATACGTGCGGATACGTGGATGATCCCGAAGAGGGTATGAGGCAGATTATAGTAAAATGGCAGATAAACCCACCACTAAGAGTAGAGAAGGAATGAATTGGCAGAGGCAAGAGAGCATCGTAATGTGATATTGCAATGATATCGCAATGTTCTGTTTGCGGAAATGTATTTGGAGTGATTCGCTGCTGCTATTACGCTGCTTTTTCGCTAACATCGTATCGCTGCATTATTTTGAATTCGTCTTCACACAGGACGCAACTTAAAACGACTGCAATATTATGAATCGTTTCTTATCTTAGAAGGTATGTTCTATTCTTTTCTCTTTCACTCTTCAATGAAACCCCCATACATACAGATTTTTAAGTACATCTCCAGATTTAGAGCATATTAAGACACAACATCCTGCTGGATGAAAGTGGTAACTGCCCGTAGCTTCTTTTTTTTTTTTCATCAATGCATTAATCGTACTCCCTACTCCCCACTGAAAGTCATCTCATTAAAATGTAAAGAACTGAACTTTTCAAAGCTTTATAGAGATCGACTTACGTGCGAAAACAAATGTCAAATGAGAGAAAATTTTCCTTTTCCTACCCAAGCGAACTCGTGATCGTGCAGCATAAACGATGATGACAAGATTCAAAACTCTTCTTTCTGCGGGGATGGGACAGGATTTATGGATTTTATGATCTTTTGCTGGCGAGCGCCATTAGCAACAACTGATGCAATTAAATCGATCGCTGGGAACTGCTCTATGTCAGCCACCATGGAGAGAGATGTTTCTACCAACAACTGGTAAAAAACGACCACAAGGAAGAGAAAGACATTGTGAGGCGCATATTAATTTTTATTACTCTCAAGTCCATATTGCAAAGCCCGACAAGAAAGCATTAGAACAATATAAATGAAAAATCCGGCTCTTCTCCTCACCTCTCCACACAAGAATCACAACTTTCACTTACTTCAATTAGTCGCTTCTACTCGTTTGAATCGTGCTTATATTTTTGTAAAGAAAAACGAAAAATTTATCAGTTCTTGGATATATTCAAAAAGAATCGTCCGTTCGGCGTGGAATTGACAGCCTGCAAGAAACCTAAAAACAGTGACTAACGATCGGCAATACTTTCAATAAAATATCTTCTAACGCTTTCTTCTTTTACTAAAAGATCCGTATATACATACATATATATACATATATATATATATGTATAAATATATGTAAAGATTATATGGCTAATGAAGACGTTTTGATTATTGAAATAACGTAAACCATAAAATTATTCTAATATCATAAAATGATCAATTTTATGTTAAATGCTTGCAAGCGTGTGCGAGCGTGTGCGAGCGTGTGGGAGCGTGCTTTCTTCATTCTCTACATACATGTAAATGCATGTAAATTAAGGTTTTCGTTTTTTTCGTTTTTTTTTTTTGTTTTTTTGTAATTAAACGAATTAAGAATCATTGAAAACAGAAATGTTTCTGTGCAAAATTGACTACAATTTCTCTGTTTAATATTAAAAGTTAATAAAAAGAAAAACAAAATCATCAAAAAACAAAACAAAAAAAAAATTATATATGTACAATAAAACGTACGCGCACTGCATGTAAACAATTCAACAATGATCATAGTAAACATATATCTTACACAAATACACACATACACCCTCACGCACTTTTACTATTCTAAGTTGAGGCGAGTATAGTGTGCGTTTAAAAAGAAAGACGTCTGTCTGTTGTAGGATATTTTGCAATAAATGGCTTTTGTTTTGATATATTTTTTTTTTTGCTCTTACTTCTCTTTCGCTCGCTTTTTTTTTTTTTTGTAAATTACTCAATAAATGATCTTCGATTGTAGTACACATGTGCACATGCACATACGGCCATACGCAGATACGCAATCCTCAACAAACGAATTACATATGAATTTATTTATGTTTATGCCCCTGTGCTATTATGAGTGTTAATGCAAATTTATCGTGTTTGTTTATGTGCAAACAGCAAACAGCAAACCAACAATTTGAATAGACATATTGCATGCATGCAAGCATGAATGTTTTTACATGCATGCAATCACCACATAAACTTAACTAAATCCATACAATCCTCCGCATATACGTATACACGTACACTATATACTATAAACCGTATTATCAATAAACGAGCGAATGCATGAACGTTTTGTAGGTAAACAAACACAAACACAAGCACAAAATAATAATAAAACTCTAATGGTCAGTCTGTCATTTGGCCAAGCGGTCACACAACAATAATACCTTAATATATAGATATAAATATGTATGAATGTCTTATATGCCTGTATACAAGCTCAGCTATTAACCCCACAAGCAATTACAAGCCATGTTATTAAATTTGAGACGAAAAAAAGAAAAAGAAATGAAAACTTATTTTAATGGACAACACGACAAATTGCTGCACCAACCAATGCAAAAAAATAATCCAAAGTCTTTTATGAATAAGTTCAACTCAAATCTTATTTCTAAAATTTGTGTTTATGTCCTAAACTAATATAAAAATGACTTTAAATGTTAAAAGGTTTGCAATAAGCATTTCGTAAGCCATTCATAATTCATGTTTTTGCCTATATTTGCAAAGTTAAATATTTGTCTAGGTGAGAGCAAAGTTGTGAACTACTGTTCATCAAGGCTCATTAATTAATAAAGTACTTGATGCGTATTAAAATTAAAAGAAAAGCCTTTTTTTGCAAAGAGTAACAGTAACAGGAGATAAATGTGCGAGTACTAATAATACATAAGCAGTTATATCACTGATTAATCGTCACCAGCCAGTAGAACATTTGATAGAAATAAAATCAAAAAAGTCTTTGCAAAATAATTTGATTTCAAGGCTTCAAAGCAAGTGAAAAGATATTCCAATAGATAAATCAAACACGAATACAAGAAAACCAGACGGACAGACAAGCTTAAATGGTCTCACAATCGATCTGTATAATAAAATGTGAGTCTATCTCGAGTCCTTCTGAGTAAGTGTGAGAACGACAGACGGACAGACAAGCTTAGATGGTCTTACAATTCATCTGTATCGTAAAATATGAGTCTATCCCTAGTTCTTGTGGATATTGCATAGATTTGGACAACCTTAAGTTACCCTTGTACCATAGGTTGTATAAGGATAGAAAAAACCTATTGCTAAAAGAATTGATTTGGAAGCCATTAAAGCAAGCAATAAAAGAACGATAAAGATCGAAACATTAATGAGAAGCAAATACAATCATTGCCGAGTGATGATCACTGATGTGTAGAATTTCTGAGAGAAATAATGCAACAAATGCCAATACAGAGAGCATTTATTTTGTAACTTTGAAGCAAATGATTCCGCGTAAGTAATAACGCAAGTAATAAACGTATAAGCCGCTGATCGATAGTTATCAGCTTTTGAGAAAAATGAAGCCGAAATCTCGCTCGCAAAAATAATTAATTTGAGAGCTTTAAAGCAAGCGTTCTGTGCTGCTTACCTCATGAGTAATAAGCGAAGCACATGAAAATCGTGACAAAAATAACAATTTGGGCACTTATAACTTTTTATAGGCGTGGCCAATTTTGTCCATTTTTATGCAGCTTGTTTCAGGACCACCCATAAAATATAAATGCAAGTTTTTATCGGTGTATCTGTTATGATTTGTAAGTGAAGAGCAAAAGACGAAAATTGTTTTTATTTTTCAAAATAAATGTGGTCTTAGGTTATATGGTACTGTGACCGTATACGTTGGCCGATTTTGACCATTTTCAATACGAATCTGTGCGGGACAATTTCCAATGTTCCTCCTGAATTTCAAGCCGATAGCTTCATTTTCGCGATCAGAAGAATGTTTTCCACAGACAGGCAGACCGACGGACATGCTTCTGTAATGGATATAAAGAGTATCATGTAAAGGTTATGTTTTACAGAAGCAACAAAGTAACATTCCATCGATTACGAATCTATATTAACTTAATAGCTTACTTCTGGGAGTTAAATGCTCTTCCAAGTAAATTAAAATCACCTTTCAAGTGACGACTTAAAAATGAATTGGCACGAGACGTTGCTATGAATTATTTAAATTGAATTTTTAATTACTTTATGCGGAAAAAGCATAAATCAAGTGTTTTATGAGAATTTAATAAAATGAGGCAATTGAGAAAGCTATTGCATGTTCGGCTTAAGGGAAATCTTGATTATTTGCCAAATTTTCAATTTCCTGAAAGAAAAAAACAAATAAATGAAAATACTTATAAGCTTAAGAAATGCCTTACCTTGCTTTGAATTTGTTTGAAATATTTCTGATTGCTTGGATTGTTTAATAGATAAAAATTAGAAAAACTCTGCTTCAGAGATTTTACCGCAAAACTTATTTGTTCCGTTTGAACGAAAAAAACACACGACATGTAGGTGCATTGTTTGACGTGACGGACAGACGGACAAACTTACGTGTATTCCGAATTTGGACCTGGCCAAAACTTTATATACTTTATGGGCTTTTTGAAGCTTGCATCTGCGCATTGTAAAAATATTGACAAACAAAACAAATAAGAAAATTATAATCGGTCGTGACCGAATCTTTTACACCCGTCACTTTCTGTCGTTTCAAAACAAAAGTAAAAATTTATATGATGTTTACTTTGTACTTTATGACTGGCAAGCAAAAAACGTAGGACATAAAAGTGTCCACAGTTTTTATTACACAAGCATGTGGGCGTTGTAGGCGTGTTCTTTGAAAAGTTTGAGTCATTTTGATATTCAGAACTTTTGAGCTTGCGATATCGTAATTTTTGCGAACGTTAGCGGATTTACCACAGATAGTACACAGTTGACAGACGGACAGAATTTGCAACTGGCCAAAAATTTAAATATTTTGCGTGGTGTTTGAACTTTGCTTCTGTGCCTTATAAAGGTTTTGAAAAAAAGTAAAATTATGACACACTATAAAACTGAGCAGGCGTGGCCGATTTTTTTAATTTTTTACAGAAGTACTACAGCATCACCTAAAGAATGTGCATTAAAATTTTTGTAGATTTATTTGCAATAGTTCATGAGTAATGAGCGAAAAGGCAATTTTTTATTTTTTTTGAAGAGCGGGACTGTCCTTAGCGTGCCCTTGAACCGATTTGGTCCATTTTTAACACAAATTCCAATTTTTCTGGCAAATCTGAAGTCGGTAGCTTAGTTTCTGCAGCCAGGGGAATGCTTACAACGGACTCACACAGATGAACAGACGGACATCGATCGATCGATTAAATCAATTCGGAATTCGATGCTGACCACCAGTACGTACATACTTTCTCGAGTCTCTGAAGGTTCTTTCTGGGCGTTGCAAACGTTCTGACAAAACCGAACATATCCGCCACCCTTCAGTAATGGGTATAAAAATCAATTCATTTTGCTATATAGTGTACTATTTCTGTGTATGTGTTTGTTTCTTGCAATTATTCAAACATTTCGCAAGTTTTTTTTTTTAATGTAACGGTTGATCGATTTATTTTTCAAGCGTTATACTTGACAATTTTAAGACTTAAGCCGAAGTAAAAACAGAATCTGCGAAACGGAGAATCTCCAAAAACGAAAAATATGCCTTCCAACTAACATATCAAATGATTAAAAAAAAAAAAAAAAAAAAACAAATGCAAATTTTCGTCTTATTAAAAATTTCGAAGAATATTAGAAGAATCCGGCGATTTTTATAGTTCGTATTAAAATTTCCTTGAAATTGATCGGCACACAAATCGAATACTAGCAGAAAATTTTAATTATTCTTAAAATCGAAAATCGAAAATCGAAAGGAGAAAACAAATATCATTTCTATGTACGACTAAGTTCAATGCTAATTGGAAATCTAAAAAGCGTACACAAAACAGATCTCTCGCAAAATCCATTCCAATGGTAATTAAATTCTTCTGTTTGTATATTTAGACAAATTTAAATTTTATTTATATTTCTCTATTAAAAATATATATTGAGAAAAACGCACTCAGACCTACTCAGACCAAACACACGCATTCACATATTAACATATATACAGAGACGTTAAACTATAAAAATAAATAAAATTATTTTCAAGATGATAATTTAAACTTGAACTACTTCAGTTGCTATACCACTACAAGTTTATACAAAACATTGCGCACGATGAAGCGAGTGTGAGCATAATTTACACGCACCCATACACACGCACTATGGATTTATGAAAAGCAATAATTTGAATTAATATTTCTTTTTATACCGACCGATAGAAAACATATCCGATTTATCAAATTTGCTTGTAACAGTCGACGAGATCCCATAGAGCTTGAAACCGAATATCGCATCTTGTCTATGTATTCGGATAAATTCATATTAAAAATTGCGGCCATAACTGTGCATAAATCTGACAATTCTTAATTTTTGGCTTACCTATGGCAGGAATAATTGTAAAACTTGCTTCACTCCCTTACACTTGAGAGAAGAGATGAGCACTGGAGCATTAAAACTTACAGGTAAAATTTACCTTTCACCAAAAATCAGAAAACTTTCTTCCTCTTTAATTTTTACTTTTCAGTTTCGATTACTCAAATGCTTATAAAAACCATAAACGCTTTAAGCCTTCTTCCGTCCGTGACGTCGTCAAAACTCTGTAAGCAATTGAAAGTCTTTTCGAAAATGGTTCTAAATTTTCTCTGCCTACTCCCATAAAAATTGCAATGAAACGATTTTGTTTAAGCTGCACACACAGTATTTCAAGCTATAAAGTTGATAGGGTTTGTCCCGAGTCAAGTTATTAACAAAAGTAGTTAGTAACAAAAGTCATCATCGTACTTACTCTTTGTGCAGGTTGAATAATAAGAGCAAGCGCTCTTATTTTTTTTAAGCGATGTCTTTCAAAACGCCCTCAAAATAGTTTATGCTCCTATGTCGCCTTGTGACGTCATTCGGATCTGTGTTGGTCAGCCAACTAGCCTATCCAGCACTCAAAAATCAAGTTCAAAATCGTTAGAAATTATTACCCAAATAAAGAGGAGGGTTTCTCCTTCTTACTGGCTATTGCATCCGTTTTGTCAGTAGGGCTCCTTCGAATTGGACATACAAAGCAAACGCCAGCGTTAAAGAGTAGATGTAGCTATTTAGCGATACTGGTCGAAGATTATCGTTCTATAATAGTAACTATTACTGTTCGCTGAGCTCGCAGCCCTATTTACAACAAGATGTGAGAAAATTCGTTTTCTTCCTATCGATTCTTTTAATATAAAATCGAGTAAGTTTTTGAGACGTCATGGCATTAATAACCATTCAGAATTGCTATTGTTGCTAGAGCTCACAGCTTTGTCAAATCATACATTAAAACAAATTGTTGTACCAGGACACAGCATAAAGCTAATAATATATCTGGGACGTATGTACTTTTTTCCTCTGTAAAGACAATGTCCAGTTTGTTTTCTTTCCCGATTGCTGGTTTTGGTATAGCATCCAAACTGTGGCTGGATATCGCAGTGCTGCCCACTCATTCCGTGCAGACTTAACAAAGACTACAAACTTTCGTTGAAAGTTGAGGCGACATCATATATCAGGCGACAAATTGATCCAAGATACCGAGCATACGCTCTCTGTTCTTCACGCATCCTACAGCAAGTGTATTAGATCTTCAATCAAGTCACAAAAAAAGAGAAGAAATACAGCAGCGTACAGGTGAGATGGAGTTTTTAGAATGCGAACAATGGCACCTCTCCATATATAAATCGTGTTCTAGTAGGTCAGCTGACAGACAGAGGCGTACACATGAAGCGCTAAAGTACGGAACAGACATAGAATGCTTTGTTGTGGCCGCACGCAAATTCGATCTATGCCCGATCTGTCCGGGATGTTGTGATCATTTTCATGTTCTCACAGGACAGCAAGCAGGCATAGAATGGCACACATAGAGTGGTGTAATATGAAAAATTCTTTTAGTCGCTTTCATTAGCATGAACAACTTACGTTTACATACTGCCTTACATTTGCAACGCAAAAAGGAAGAACAAAATCGCTTAAGTAAGAAATATTAAAATATTTATTTTAAATCGATTACAATTTGTTTGTTTCTCTTTGTTTGGGTATTTAGTTGTGCAACTCTTGCAACGATGCTAGATTATAACTATAATACTGGGAAATTATGAAATGCATTAAATTTTTAATTGTTTTAATGTCCATGTGTACAGCAAACTAAAGTACTACTACTTAGACCTAATCGATCAAGAGCAGATGGCCGATGCATGGCTAATAATAATTCAATTATATGAGTATCGTGTAGATGGAATTATAGTTTACGGTTCAAAATTATCCAAACACGTACGCATCGTCTGCTATGGAAATCTTTTGCTATAATTTATTATTATTTGCGCAGAAAATAGAAGACGAAAAAAAACAAAAAAAAAACAAAAAAAAATCAACATGAAACTAACCCATGTTCAGGCCAATGAAAATACCGTAATACTCACTACAACTGGGTTAAATATGAAGAGCACGTATCCACACACTCAGATCTATGAAAGTCAGGCGATGGCGACAATTGGTTTTTAAGAAATTTTTTATAGTTCTTTATAATGAATTTAATTAAGCGACAAATGTTTCTTTGTTTTCATACTTTAGCTCGGAATCGTCAGCCAATAGCTCTTTTTCGTCTTCGCCTTGCGTCGTACATTACATGTCGCGTTAATGTAAAGTTAACGAAGAACAAGAAGAAGAACATGTGTCATTTCGAAAAAAGCCATCGCTGGCTAGACTTACATTGTATGCATTGCAAATGCATTGAAAACCTACAAGCATATATACGTGCAGCCATTTAAATGGCTTGCCATACAGCATATAAACTTGAACACGTACCCACAACCAAAGAACTGCACTATATATGTATGAGTGTGTCTGTTTAAGTGCAGTTGTTCTTTTTATTGTCTGCGATGTGAAATTGATTATACCTCCGCAGTCCGCATATCATTCACATAACAAATAGTTTACGCTTTATGTTCGCACACGATAGTAAGGCGAAGAGCGGTATACAGCCTTTATCGGCTTCCAATTGCACTTGAAAAATTATCGTACGATCCATGATTTTTTGCACGGCTCAGCAATTTGAACGTGAATATTTTTTCATAAACTATAATTTTCACGAAAATATCTTCAGTTGTGTGCTTCACATGTTACGTTAGGGAACGTGTTAATCTTTGAATTTTTTAGGTATTTAACCGTCATAATAATTAATATCTTTCTCAAATATTATTCTAAAATTACATTTTTGGAAATCTACTTCAAAATCATGATAGAAATACTTGACTGTGATTGCACAAAGCTTTGTAGTTCGAAACCTACATCTTGTTCATAATTACAAAACCATTTCCATAGCCATAGTCTACACAAGCATGTTGTTACGCTTATACATGAGCAATGTATGTCATTGATCTTTAGTAATCGCATTTATATGTGGGTTTTTATAAAATATTTCATGGTTGACGTGAAAAAAAAAAGAACCTTAACCTAGACAATGTACATAAAATGATCTACATCAACAACAACAACAAGAGTTTCTTTCAGGTTTTAAGTTCGGTCTTAAAATGAAAGATTTACCAGCCGAACATTTTTCATTCATTCTTTAATCATAAATCAGCACTTTCATCTGAAGGTCACTTCTCTCTCTCTCTTTCTCTCTCTCTCTCTCTTTCTCCCTCTCTCTCTCTCTCTTTCTCCCTTTCTCTCTCTTTCTCCCTCTCTCTCTCTTTCTCCCTCTCTCTCTCTCTCTTTGTCTCTCTTTCTCTCTCTCTAATAGTTCTAAAAAAATGCAAAAATTTTTGAAGTGGACTTTCAATGATATAGAGCGACAGGGTTTAATTAGTTCATTTATATTAGGCTAAGCACGAGAGTTAACTCAATACTTTTCTTTTTATATAAGCAGACTGCAAATATTTCTCTATAACGGGTGCTCTCTTTTAATTTGATTAAGATAATGATGGTTGAGTGCAAAGACAATCCACCAAATCGCTTGACGAATACAGGTTCGATGAGCTTATTAAATGCCTCTGGCAAACTACCTCCGGCTCAAGGCAGAGCGTAAAGGAAACCTATCAACATTGGTTATGCTCCCATCAAAGGGGGAAGACATCGTGAAGCCCAGCTGAGACCATGGTCCTTGATTTATCGGCCACTGAAGGCATCGTTCCTCACATCAAATGAGAATCCATCGAGAGACCGGATGCGACACTTTAATAGGTCCAAAGCTATGCTTACTTTTAATTCTCTCTCTCTGTGGCACAATTTTTTCAGTTTGTTACTTAACGATGCGTGCTACAGTTCTTCTTATATCCGCTTAATAGTTACTTTTTTTTGTCTACCTTGGAATGGAAGCCATTACATGCACGTTGCTGTCGGCTCTTTTAAAGGAGTGCAATTATTCCTTTATCCTTGGGTGACTTTTATAATTATATCTAAAATCAAATCAATATTCTTCGTAGACCAAGAGAAAAGTTTGCAAACCATTTTTTTTTTTTTTTGTCTGACAATACTCACGAGGGTGCTGGGAAAATTATCGACGTTCAGTCTCTTTTACCTCAAACACTTGCGACATAATGTTTTACGGATAAATGAACTGAGCCATAAATAGATCGTAAAGTATTACAACAAATAAGGATTTGCGATAACGGCTTCAAAGCGAATCGTACACATTCTCCCTTTGAAGGGCTAAGTAATTTTATGTAAATGGAAATGCTGGCGCATTTGAGAAATTGCGTTATTTGCGAATTTTTTCCACAAATCCGCAAAAATGGAAACTTGAACTTCTTATTCTTATTCTCTCTTCTCTCTTATTAATGTTCTTGAAATGCTTATGATATTCTTATCACTAAGTGAAAATTACGTAAACAGTTCTCTACTTAAATGTAATTCCTTCTGGCTATGCTTTCTGGTTTATGGGTCAAGTCCTAAGTGACTGGTTATATGACTTAATAAAATATTCAGAATACATTTAAGTTTATTGTACCATTAGCCACTGGTCTACTTCAGCGAAATTCTCTGAACTCTATATATAGGATAATCGCTTATATGCCGAGGCGTTTTCTGAAATTTATGCGCAAGATAATCGCTTATATATTCACTCCTATGCAGCTTTAACTTGCTTTCTTGGTTATGCCTCCCATGAGTAGCCGTAGTAGGACATTGTGATTACCAAGTCAGTATTAACGGCCTCAAATCTCATAGTAAAGCATATTTGATTTTACCTATAGTGTGTGATAGAGTGATGAGTCGGTAAAGGAATAATATCTACCGATTATAGACGCACCTCACTTCTTTGTAATCGTCACTGTGGTCCCCGTCATCTCTCGTCAAGGTCCTCATAACATTACCGGCCAACAGGATGTACGCTTCTCTAAGCTTTGCATTTCAGAATGATCTCTTCTACAGCGATTCCTTTGCAATTTTCATTCACTGTAGTAATCACGGAACACTGGCTTTCGTAAGAATTCGGCCTAGAGTTTATCTTGGAATTTGGAAAGAATTTTAAAGAGAGTCTCTTTATAGGGGAAATTTCGCACTTTATATAACGAAATGAAACCACGAATCGAACAATTTTTGGAGATCGTAGGAGAAAGCAATTTTTAACCTTCTATGGAAATGGATAGAAAGATTCGTGCAAGTTAATATTCTTCTTTTTATCATTACTTTGGTTGGCTCTAAGCAATAGGTACTATGTTCTTAGTCCCCCTGATTCTTATTGACGCCATGGAAACCTGAAAAATAAATTCTTGCTACTTTTTCAATGTCCACTAAGCAGAGAAAGTATTTGTTTGGGACCATTTCCATTTAGAAAAGGGTAACCGCTCGAAAGCCTGATTAGCGTTCAAGGTATAATAAAATTAAATGGTTTGCCCCCAGTCGACTAGGCCGTCCTTGAATTTCTTCTCTTCCCATTTTGCCCGATGCAAGTTTGTAAGCTACGATAAGCTTGAGAGGTACATGTCGGTCGGCCACTTTCCCACTTCCCTATGCCGCTCCTCTAGCAGAAAAATATATAAATCAATATATACCATCTGGCTACTCCTTCATTCGCCACTCAAGATATGTTCTAAGCAATTAAATATGTTTTGAAGAAAAATATACTTATACTTAAAAATAATATTAAGAGATATGAACATTTATTTAATATCGTATCTTACGCTTCGCTATTAATTCAAAATAATTAAGCGGGAAAGAAACAAAGCAATCCTTAGCAATTGCTGTCAATCATTATAATTGCAACTCATTTTTCTATAAACTCAATATATTGTTGTTTATAAGTATGAATGAACATCAAAAATTTTAAGCAATAAACGGTAACGTTAACAAATGAATGGGAAAACATTAGTTTTAGAAGAAAAAAGAAACAAAGAAAAAAAAACAAATTGTATAATGAAGTCAAAAATAAAAACATGATCTAAAGGAGAAAATAAATCTTCTTGCGATCATAAAACATAAATTGCTCGTGACCAAAAACAAATAAAAAAATAAAAAAAAAATTTTATTTTTCTTTTTCTAATTAAGATTAACCATAAAAAGCGAAATAAAAATAAACATTTTACGTAAAAGTAATTTTCGTCAAATTCTCTCCGTAACACTTTGTCAAACGTCGGAAAATGGTTCCGAATATTTAATATATAAATCCTAAAGTAGTATAATAGGCGACCTATTTTTCGGGCGGATAAAAATTGACCATCAGTAGATGACTGGAAATTATATAGAATTAGAAAATTCAAGTATAAATCGTGTGTGTGTGCAGGAGCTCCCAAACTTTGCTTGGCGGCCCTCGACCGCATAGAGCGGACGGATTGGGTACTCACGGGCGAAGAAAGTGTGTTCAGAACTCTCGATGTACTTGGGCATCGGTATAATAGCGGCTGCTTTGCGCTTATGTACAGACAAGTCCTCTACGAAGATAAAAGAGATTTGTCTCATCCACTCGTCCTGGAGTTATCTGTGTGCCGCACAACCCACTACCCCAATTCGCCGATTTTTAGCCACACTCGCCTTGCTTTTGAGCACCCCACCAGCAGCGGTCTTTACTGCTGCACCTAAAGTCTCTATTATCAAGTTGAACGTTCACAAACCCTGTTCTCTTTCCTCGCCCCACCCTACCTACAATCCTTCCTAATCAACACCTTGCCCGCATGTGTAAAGGATATAGGAAAAAAAGAAAGAGAGAAGAATCGTATTCGCGGAAATCGCGGCAAAATTTCACATTAGTCGTAGCTATTGTGAGTTATAAGTCACTAAAGGCATAGAATTTACAGATTGTGTGGGCACACGACACTCACTAGGTTTTGGATATTTCCTTAATTCTGTCTCTTTCTCCACATCTTTCTAGCCGTCAACGCGCTACACGAATCCTCCTCCCCCGAAATGGTTATACCGTTCCTAGGGAATGGATGTCAAAAAATAACGAAATGGCTGTAGTAACGGGACTTTTCGACTCAGTGGTATTTTCAGTTTCAAACAATCCTTTTGAGCGAATGATAAAATAAATTTTATTAAGGCAATAATTACCTCTAGTGATTGTCTTCCGCTGACACAAGAGGATGGCTTGAATTTGAAATTGGAATGAAATCAATTTCGAAGATTCGTGCCCAGCCTTAAGCAGAGGAAATAATTTGTTTATTGACCATTTGACATTGACAAATATGTGTTATCTTTGAAATGAGTTACATTTTGTGAGAAAGAGAAACCAATTGAACCGTTTTCGTTTAAAGTCGGGTTAGTTAGTGCAGTGCGAAGAACAGACTTTCACTCTCCATCGATCTTGAAAGTTCTTCTCAGAAAGACATTTGTATTTTCCGGAACTTTAATGAGATTAGGTCCTAATCAACGCTTGTGTTTTCGGATAGCCTTACATCTATCTTATGTTGATTGGTTATATATTCGCATAAATGAAATTAAGAATTATTTGTGATCGGTGTTCTCAACCTGCATTTAATTTGTTTATTATCTTTTCTTCATGAAACATATTTTTAGTTTAACATCGTCTTCGAGACTTTGTATTCAGATGGGTAATCTACATAGACACTAACTTAAACCTTTTATCACTTATATGAAACCTTCGGTATCAAAGGAGTGTTGCCAACACTCCGGCTGCGAAAAATAGAAGAAGAAATTCGATTTCTTCCGTCATTACTTGGGTCACTGTCCTAATCGATTTTGCCGCTTGATTCGATTGTGATCCAAAGTAGGCCATCGTATCTTCGTATCAGAAACATACCTGGTTTCAAGGTCGGATAATCTTATCTAACTTGCAAAGAAATTTATGCTAAATCTAAAATTCATATGATAGCTTAAGTAATCTGAAATCCACCTGTGGGACCAAAACGAGGAATGGTTTTACATATCACCGGAGATAAATAAAGATTTGTATGAAGCATTGTTTCTCAAACCTTAAATTGATTCAAGCTTTTAATTGTGATCTCTTGTATTGCTTAAAAGGAATTTATATTTCTGATTACCTCAAATGGACTAATTGCCAATCCGACTGTCTCCGCATTCCCATCCGCTCACATTGAAGTTGCCCACATACCGGTACTGCCTTACGGGAGACGTCGTTCTTTAAGAGCGTTGTCGTATTGTTGTGTTTGCTTTTGAAACAATCTACCAGCAATGGTCTTTCCAACGTGTAAGGTATCAGTAAAGTCAGTATCAGCAAGTAAACACGCTTTGCTATATCAGATCCCAAGGTCTATAATGACAATGCGCCTTAAGTATAAAGTTGTCTGTAAAAAAATATAATTAAAGAGGAAGAGGCGATGAGTTCCCGGGCAACCTAATACTTCTAACAAAAGCAAAGTCGTATTCATGTGGTTGTCCATCCTTTGTCGGCAATTGGAACTCTAATGCCGACAAAGAAATTGAGAATATAAGGATCGGCGTGCTCAACATCGCATCTGCCTATAAAACAAATAATAATTGCAGTTTAGAACCAACAGCAGATATCTGGTTGAAATTCAATTCATTGGTTAAAACATCGGTATAAAATTGTCCTCAACCGATCAACTAACATAGGGCTGATCAACCAAATACCTTACAATATTTATATCTAGATCTAAAATTTTGCATATATTGAGCTTGAGACTGATTGTTCGACTTTTTCCCATACCTTCAGAGGGCGTAAAGGATCGCTTATTGACCTGCAAGTTTCGTTTGGTCAATTCTTCGTCCAAATCATTTGTAGTCTTTTTTAGGTATCGTTCTGCAAAAAAACTTGGTTCGCTTTAAAAGCAATTAAAGAATTTGAAAATCTTATTGATTTTCTCTTATCTTGGCCTTGACTTTGGCCAAAAAGACAAGCCACGTCGAACACATTAGAATATATATACAACAACAAGAGTACCGTACACTTTTGTAAGTAGAACTAAAGCTAATCCAAGTCACTTTTTACTTGTGCATTAGCTGAACAATAAAGACATAAAGCAATTGAAAAACAATTCAAATTTAATTGTTTGTTAATTGGATTTAAAGGAATTAGTTTGACTAACGGCAATGGCCGCGCAAGCACATCGCCGGTATATAAAAAGGAATACGAGCAGTCAAACAAAAACATTGTCGTTCGACAATGAGTTGAATTTGCGCATCAACTCGCAAGGAACACTAACGAAACAAGGAAAATATAAAAAAAAAAAA
>KK502439.1:456694-476514 GCA_000688735.1 Glossina austeni | reverse complement strand
GGCTGCTGAAGATATGCGTGCCTACGATTGTTACTTAATTCGTTTTCGGTATACATAGCACGTCCTTGCAACATCATAACATCAATAAGACGCTTATTGGTGAATAGTTCAGGATCGCTACGCTTACGTAAATAGTTAAAACAACAGGTTCTGCAAGCAAAGAAAAAAAATAAATAAATAAAAGAGAAGAGAAGAGACGAGATTTATGGATAAATTAATGCAATGCAAAGCGTACCGAAAATGTTTAGTGCCACAGGCATTGGCACATTCATTGCCGCATGAATCGCATGGTATAGACAAAGAGTTGAATATTTGCACGAAAAATATACCTGTGAAGTAAGAGTAAAAACAGAAAAATAGGACCGAGAAAGAATAGGATTTTAATAAATAATATAAAGTAAAGCCGCTGCCTGATACGCTTCTTTATTTTTAGAAATATTAACAGAGAAATTTTGTTGAGTCTATTCTCACATACAAAAACCCATTAATTACTCTCACACCTCTTTGCAAATAGCTTAAGAGATAAGCAATGCAAAAAGAAAAGTTAGAAGCTTAACTTAATTAAATGCTGGAGATTTACTAAAAGTGATTGTTTTAGTCAATCAGTTAGTTTCAGTTCTCTCGTCCGATGAATAAGTTTTAAATACAAAACGTACGCTGGCAAGTGAAAAACAATTTATCGATAGCTTTAGATGATCGGATTAGTAATGAAATTAGTTTTAAGCCCATGGACGCTCTGTGTGATGACCATTACGGTCGTAAGTGGTACGTATGTGAAAGAAGAAGGGAAGAGAAAATCTTTCGCAGAAATGGAAAATGTATTGCGTTGTTTTCCTTTAAAATGCAATCAATTATATAAAATAATGTTGTTATTGTTGATGTTGTTTTCCCAAAAAGCTAATGAATGTGCTCTTAACACTGAATGCGTGCCAATAGTCGATTGTCCCTTCATCCGGGACAGTTTCAGCTTAATCAAAAGGAAGCCATATTGCAATTTGGATCGTGATGGTACAAACGTATGCTGCCTGAAGCCGCCACAAAATTATACTCAGCCGAAAGATTTTGATTTGCGCATTGTAAGAGGTATAGTAATTAATTTGTTTATTGAAATTCTAAAACACGTCTCGCAATAAGTGAGAGAGAGGATTGGTAAACGCTTGCAAAACATAGCAGCTGGTTATCTTTCTCAAATATCTTTGAGAAGCATGAGCAGCGCAATCGATATCCGTCTGTTCATTCGTGTGCGAATTTGACATTTTGACTTTCAATTCTCGTTCCCTCTTGTTGTTAGATGGAGTTTACAAATCTGCCTAATATGCCCATTGGTTCAACCACAATCTGCGGAAACCCACAAATCCACATATCTCCGGTGCTACTTATATAAAAATCTCAAATTTTATTAAATGTGCGTGTATATGTTATATATCGACATACATACCAAACCATACACACCATACCTTTTCGGGGGACGTCTCAATAGCTTGCTAGAGTAAATTTATTAGATATTTTCTCTTTAATGGGCAGGAGCTCATTGTCAAATCTTTACCTCAGCTCCTTCCTTATGGTTGCGCACTATCCTGCCCTACACCACTTGTGGTACATTGTGGTAAATTGGGTAATTTGTAAGATTTTGTGGACGTATGTACCATCCAAAAGAACTTGAGATACACCAATCGATTCAGAATACCTTTCTAGATAAAGATCTAAGCTTCTACGTCCGTCCATCTATCTGATATCGGCCCATATATTTTTGTGTTTAATGTTCAAATCGTAAATTTTCGAAATATTTTGATAAAATCCTGTTTAGTCCGAGGAGGGACGCTATTGAAAACTGGTTCGAGTCGGACTACTTTTCGACCACTTTACTTACAATGTTTGTCTTTTTTTTTTAATAAGCCGTTAAAAGAAAAAATATTGAATTTCGCGACACACTTTGCTGAGTATTGCGGCATCCTAAGTTGGTGTAGAAGTTTTAGATCGGTGGTGGTAATGCTTTGACTCCGTTTCTATGAAAACGGAATCTTTATAGGGCCAAAACGACCTAGTTTCCAATATTTCTTGACGGCAATTCGTTCATCATTGACAAAAAAAAGTTAAGCTTACCGGTTTATATGGTAAAGAGGTTCAATTTCATATATTTTATGATGAAAGTTGATTTAGAAGATTTCTTTGACGTGAAACATTACTGCACCAAGTTTGGGTTAAGTGAGTCTATGTTTTGGACAAGATTTACCATGAAAAATGTAACTCTTATCTTAAATCTTATGATGAAAATTCGCTCATAATAATAGAGCAGCATAAAAATGAACTGTAGGGAATTGGGATCACATTGGTCTTTGTTTTAGACCCTCGCATATACAAGGGCTCCCACGCTAACGATACCCTTTTATGGTGGCAAAGTCTAACTTATAGTTTTTGTGACGGAAGCAACTGAAATATAATAAAAGCTTCTACAAGTTTGCTTAATTTGAATCATGTTACTTGGGTTTTTGGGCATTCTTCGGTAGGATGGCGTTCGTGAAAACTATGGTTTTGTAGAATTGTGGCATCACAAAAATAAATAAACGAATTTATTAGTAGAAGTAGTATAGGGCATCAAAAACTCTTCCTTGCCTGGTTATGGTGTTCTTTCTTGATTATATTTGAGATATATTGCGTTGCTGTACGATGGGTTGACTGTTTTATATATTATATATTATATTATATATTATATTGTATATTATATTATATATTATATTATATATTATATTATATATTATATTAAATATTATATTATATATTATATTATATTATATATGCATATTATATATATATATATATGTTATACATTATATATTAACATAGAACTATGTCATATGACTTTCCCGCTTACATAGCATGTTTTACTTGCAATACTTTTATGTGTTGTCGATGATTAGCTTCACTTTCGACATAAGTTTATAATTTCTTGCGTTTTGCTTAGAGTGCAGATCCTACCGCAGCCTGCCAAGAAAATGTAGTGTACCTCTCATAGTTGGCGGCCTTAAAGCGAAACCTAAAGAGTATCCTTTTATGGCTTTATTATACTATAAAAATGCAGAGAAATTCACTCAGCTTTGCGGCGGTACTTTGATTAGTAACAAATATGTTTTAACAGCCGCTCACTGTTTCTACGAGACCAGGTAAGTATATCATACCGTAGATTTATTCAACGATTTTATACGACTTCTTTTCTTTTCCTTTTTTTTTTCATTGCTAAGTACTCCCCCTAATTGGGTGCGCTTAGGTGAATTAGATTACAGCACTGATACGGATGACGCTTCACCGCAAGACTTTGAAATCAAAAATTTTATACCTCATCATCAATATTACACCACCGACATACAAACTAAATATAATGATATTGCTTTGATTGAACTGGGAAGAGAAGCCAGCTTTAACGATTACGTAAGCCCTGCCTGTCTACCTCTAGTTGATGGAAATGATTTTCAAGAATTTTTGGCCGCCGGCTGGGGTCTCACTAGCGATACCTCACTTGAATATTCAACTCATTTACTTAAAGTGAAACTCGATCGTTACGATGATGACAAATGTTTTGAAATAATCGAACGCAACGAAGAATTGGAAAAAGGTGTTAATAATCGAACGCAAATATGTGCGACATCTTTTAGCGGAAATAATGGCACTTGCTTGGGAGACTCTGGTGGTGCACTTTTTGTTAATCATCCCGAGTTTCCTTGTCAATTCCTCGTAGTAGGGATTACGTCGTTCGGTGAAGGCGGTTGCGGCAATAAAGGCATTCCATCTGTTTACACCAGAGTCAAATTATACATCGATTGGATAGAGCGTATCATTTGGGATTGAATTAAAAAGCAAACAAATTTTCTAATAAATAACTTACATGTAAATAATATCACATGTGCGTGCGCATTGAAATGCATTTTCGGAACTGGACACACAACAACAATATATAAATATATATATATGTATATATATATATATATATATGTATATATGAATGGAACACTTTATCGGTAAATTTTCTTTGTTTTACTTTGAAATTTCGTCCAAATGAAGAAAGCGACTTGCTTCTGTATCTCTGGAAAGTTCTTAATACAAAGGGTCATACGGTTTGCTTACTTTGCCTTTTATATCATCTTGGCCTTAAAGTAAACCGTAACGGATAGAGATGAGATTCAGAGAATTTATTGAAGCATAGGAAAATTGACATTAAAATGTAAATTGAAAGGAAAAGTTTTCTTTTAAAAAATATATATTTATGCATGTACTTGTCATAGATAGATACAAGAAATCATTAAACACTTGCATAGAATTTTAAATGCGTTACGTATTACAAACATCAGTAAGATGTTCTTTTCAAAGAGTTAACGTTTCACTAGATTACACAACACAAGTGGTCAAGTAGTGGTCACATCTTTTGCACATTTTAGTTGCTTAACTGCTCCTAGTGTGAGTGCAGTGTGAGTCTAATCATAATTCTTATGCATAAAAAAGAATTTCTTTCTTTTTTTTGCTTTATTTATCATAGATTGTTATAAATATGCTTTGTATTTAAATGTCTCGAGCAGGTGAAGCGGACCTTTCTGAGAATATGTATGCAATGGCAATGAGCAAAAACGTGACACTTGGTAAACCCAGCCATGATCGTTCCCGCTTTGTTAAGATTATAATTAGTAAGTAAAGTTGTCTACAAGAAGTACGGTCAGCCGTGGCCTTCCGTAAATATCTTGCATTTACCATATCCACGCCCACGTTATTAAATTTCATCATTATTATTTTTTTTTGTTTTTCTAATGGACTGAGGGCACTTTATATTGCGCGGCCTATCTCTCCTTTGTATTAATATCATAATTTATAATAAACTTTGATTGCAATAAGTTGGCTTTAAGAAAAATGTACAATAAGTTTATTTACAGTTAAATAAATGAGAATTTAAAAAAATACAATATTGAGTTAATGTTAGAAGCATCGAGGACGTTAACGTATAATCTAAATAGCCAGCAGAAACCTCATCAATATAATATCAAGTTTACGATAACTGAGAGGGATTTTGCATTTTACAATCTTGTAGATCATGTAACTTAGTTACATTCTCAAGAGTTCAAGAAGTTGGGGCTCCAACAGCCGTCTTTCTCAGTAAAATAAATAAATAATTCCCTATCGCGTCATCCTCCAAACGGAGCACACATCTTAACCGCTACTAATTTTTAAACTTCACTTCGCTTCAACTAGATATACAAAGATTATTGAGAAACATATTTTTGTGCTTGTCCTTTTTACGACCAAAGTGGATTTCAAAGCTTACTGTTATTGTAATCCTGAAAATTTATTGTTTTAAGCAAATCTTGTATATTTTCTTGTAACTTTCTCTTAACGAACTTGGACTTGTTAACTAAAACAGTTTAGATTTTTCGTGCGACCGAGTACATTCAAATACAAGCAAATCTTTTTTTGCACGGCTTACTCATTCTGTGGAAATCCATGCAAAAAGAATCGCGTAAAAAGATACATTCGCCATATGGTAAACTTGACGATATATTCCACAACATTCAAAAATCGTGCGTGATGGAAAAATTCCAACTAAACGCCCAGAAAAGCGTACAAAAAAAAGTAATAATGAAATCCATTTTACATACTTATAAGAAAAAAACAGTTCATTTTTTTCACAAAAGAAAAAATTAGAAAAAAGAAAATAGTGTGCAGTGAAAATTCAATTCAAAATCAATTACATACAACAAATAAAAATTGAAATTGAAATTGAAATTGAGAATAAAATTGCGATTTCCCAACTATTCATCGCAACTCGATAACGAGCGTGCACCTTTATTACGCACTAGATCAAAAATGCCATAGATGCAGCACAACTGATGGAATGGATTCAAATGAAGACCTTCCTCCGTTATTAACGGCCTACGTCAGTTTATTTCGTTGCTATAAAGCCTATTGGTTGCATTTCTTTATTCGTTCATTATTATTATTCTGTTTAAATTTACGTTGACGTCCAAAGAAAGTTGCAATCCTCAATTCAACGCATATTACATATTAAACCACTACTACAAACAATTCAATACACATTTGTCAAAGACCAACATCTTGAAATAAACGAAATTCTTTATCAACAAATTTCACATGTTTATATGCATTATATTTGTTGCTAGGCTAAAATACAAAATCCAGCTGATTAGTCGCCTGAGGTACGTTATTTTCCAGCGCTGTGTATGCAGTATGCCAAAAACATTACGTATACAAGATGGATCATTTTGTTGGCAACATTTGTGCAACAAAATTATACAGTAGTTATTTTTGCATGCAATACATGCATACAAGGTTATAAAAGACCGTACGAGAGAGAAAAAACTTAAACAAAGACATTTACTGAACTTTACGCTTATGCCTACGTAAGGAAGGCTACGCACCATGATATATAGCTCCATAAAACACACTTAGGCAGTCTCAAACACTCGTAGTTACTTCTGCACTCTTTGAAAAATAACGAAATCCAACATAGAAATGAAAATAAAACTCATAAACATGCATGAGTGGTTGTATGCCTTTGTGACGAATTGAATAGATCTGTGCATGAGTGTATTCGCACTCCAATGGAAGTACGCGCTTAAGCAATTATATGTGAAAGTATAAGCAATAAAATTTTCAATTTTTGATTTTTCTCTGCTTAGCCGTTTACTTTTGGTACGCACGTATGTAACACGCAGAAAGGGTTAAGATAGCTTCACCTTTTATTCAACCAATCGATTCAGAATCATAATCTGAATTGATCTAAGCCCGTCCGTCCATCTGATGTCTGCCCATGTAAATTTGTGTTCAAGCTGCAGCTCGCAATTCTTGAAATTTGGTACAGTGACGTGTTTTGACGAACGCTTTTGAAAATGGTCCACTTTTTCGATCACTGCCCATATAATGCCCTATTCTGAAAAGTCGTTATAAGCAACAAAATTGCAATTCCCAAAATTGCAAGTGGTTAAGTAGTGGTATTTAGGCATTCTAAATTGGTAAGAAAACTTTGGGCCGGCTGTGGGAATTTTTGAACCTGAAAATTATATCATAATAGTAATTTAATCTTAAACCCTTGTGCGTGTTACATACGACCGCACTAAGTTAATACGCCCTGCGCCACAATTGGTGTAGAGTATAAAAATTAACTGTACCGAATTTGAACCATCTCGGCCTATTTTTGGATGTAAAGATTAAACTTGTACTGCTTTAGGTTGCACTTTGGCCCCGTTTCCCCGTAAAAACTCACTTGAAAAATATACCCTTTTACAGAAACAAGGCGCAATGTTCGTGTTCTATAATAAAAGTAAGAATTGTGTTAGACAATGTTGTGTAGGGTACTTATGGTCAGCCTTGCCCAAGTATAATGTTCTTACTTGTTTTATAAGCAAAATTTGCCTTCTCTTTGGGAAAAATCGTTTTCAAAACTGCCTTTTTTTTTGTGACGACTAAGCCCCAATCTTCCTGATATCCTACAGATTCGATGTAAAAAATTGTTTCGTCAGCCAGCTGCAATTTTCCACCGGATTAATAAGTTACTAGTATAAGATGATCGGCTTAGCAATACGCAAATTTTGTTGACTCTAAGACTAGTTAATTACTCTCACACCACCAATCATAAGTTATTTAAGAGATAAGAAATGCAGAGATAGAATCTTAACTTAACTAAAGATAGGAGATGCGATACAAACAATTGTTTCAGTCAATCAATTAGTTTCAACTCTCAACCGGATTTATAAAAACTAATTGCAAAGCAGACGTTGGCAAGTAAAAAACAAATTATTGAAAGTGTTAGACGATCGGGTTAGCAATGAGATTAATCATTAGGTCATTGATGGTCTATGTAATGACCGTTGCGGTCGTAAATGGTACGTATTCGAAACGGGAAAGAAAAACTTTCGCAGAAATAGAAAGTGTTTTATGTTCTACTCCCTAAACGAGCATTAATTATATAATATAACGCCGTTGTTGTTGTTGTTGTTGTTGTTGTTTTCTCACAAAGCTAATGAATGTGATCTTAATAGCGAATGTACACCTATAGCCGATTGTCCTCTTATCCGAGATTATTTCAATTTAATCAAAAGGAAACCCTACTGCAATTTGGATCGTCCTGGTGCAAATGTCTGCTGCAGGAAATCATCACAAAAATATACGCAACCGAAATATGTTGATTTTCCTTTTGTAAGAGGTACAGTAATTGATTTGTTTATTGGAATTCTACAACATTTCTCTATAAATATGAATAACACATGTCTGTTTGTCTGTCTGAATTATTTGTTCATCCGTCCGCATCATACAAACATTACGATATAAATGTATACACATATATATATATACATATATATATATATAGACTTCATCAGAAAAAGAGATTTGTTAAAATAAAATAAAACTTTTTAAGCGAAAGGTATGAAAGGGAAAGCAGTTAAATGACTGCTAATTAACAGCGCTACTGCTGTTATTGACAATAGAATGGATATACGCAACAGAAGGGTTGCTGATAGCAGAACCTAGACTAAGCGAGCAGTTAAATGGCTGTTATTTTACAGCACTATTGCTGTTATTGACAACAGAAAAATGAAAAAAAAAAAATGAAATTATGTCATAACATATTCACGCTAGCATAACAAATTT
Organism: Glossina austeni; assembly: GCA_000688735.1. NCBI lineage: Eukaryota > Metazoa > Arthropoda > Insecta > Diptera > Glossinidae > Glossina > Glossina austeni. The sequence continues at coordinate 467,868 of KK502439.1, read as the reverse complement.
TGCTTGCAAAGCTCTCATCAATTTTCTATGAAACATTTTTACTTCACTTTTAATATATACTTACAGTCTCTTACGCTTTTCTTAGAGTGTAGATCCTACGACAGTTCGCCAATTCTACAAAATCCACTAAGAAAAGGATGTAATCACACATCTGACATCGTTCGTCGTGTAAAAGCGGAACCCAAAGAGTTTCCTTTTATGGCATTAGTGCATCCCAAAGTTAGAGGCAAGGTTGGCAATTATTGCGGTGGTGTTTTGATTAGCAAAAAATATGTTTTAACATCCGCTTTCTGTTTCTTCAGCCACTAGTGAGTTTATCACACGGTGGATTTATCTGACGTTTCCCCATAACAAATTACTTTCCTTTTATTGCATAGTCTTCGCCCTAACTGGGTGCGTTTAGGAGAACTCGATTATGTTGCAACTACGGATGATGCTTTGCCGCAAGATATAGAAATCAAAAATTTTATACCTCATCCTCAATATCGCGCCACTAAAGGGACCCACTACCACGATATTGCTTTGATTGAATTGGCAACAGAGGCAACATTTAACGATTACGTACGTCCTGCCTGTCTATCTCTAGTAGATGATAATGATTTCCAACAATTTCTGTCTGCCGGCTGGGGCTATCCTCCATCAGAACCTTCATCCCACTTACGTAGAGTGAAACAAAATCGTCTCGATTTCGACAAATGTTTTGAAAAAGTCACACGGGAAGACTTTGAAGAAGGTATTAACAATCGTACGCATATGTGTGCGGTACTTTCTACTGGCGATATTGGTAGTTGCGTTGGAGATACCGGTGGTCCAGTTATTGTTACCCATCCAGAGTTTCCCTGTCAATTTCTCATAGTCGGCATTATGTCGCACAGTGAACGCGGTTGTGGAACAACAGACAATCCAGTTATTTGTACCAGGGTCAAACCATATATTGATTGGATACAACTTATCGTTTGGGATTAAGTTTTTTTTTGTTTTTGATGAGAAAAATAACAGAAATTATTGTAATTTAAAAAAAACATTTTAAAAAAATAAAGCCGGAAGCCTTACATTCTAGTGCTTTAAGACTTTAATCTTAGAATTTATTCTCTGTCTAAATTTATATAATAATAATAATAATAATAATAAATTTAAAAAACCTAAATAAATTTATAAAAATCATTAGTAAATCTAAATTTACTATCTGGACATATGAGCCACAAATCTTTTGGCTTGGTCCACCTCCTTCCAACAATCAAAAAAAAAGAATCTAAAGAACAAAACTGGATTAATTTCTAAATGGACGATCCTGTTTCATTCGATTCCTCCAAAAGGCATTTTGCCAAGGGATTTACATGATTATCCAGGCTGTCAAGATATTGCGATTTTAGGTTAATACTGTTCGGCACAGTTGTATAGCGTAAGGAAAAATAGGTTCGAGGGTACTTTTGTATAAAATGCAGTTTATTTCATATTTAAGTTGAGATTCTGCACGAGTTAACCGAAACAGTCTTTTGCTTTCGAAGTCAAGGTGCCGGCGTTCAGTTTTGATATGATTTTTCCATGTTAGGTTTTGGTGAACAAGGGCTAGACCCTCTACTTAGTGTGAACGTAATAGGCGTAGATTTTCCAGCGCTTATTTTGACAGTACATTTCTTCAGCCAATGCGAGATTCCATTTAAGTGAATTTGTAGCTCATAGGAAGCATTCATGGGATCACTGGATGAAAACAAGTTTGCCGTATCACCAGCCGATGTCGTTGTTAAAATGTTACCAGCGATCGGATAACCTGATATGAAAATTGCAGAAAGTTCTAACATGTGGTTTCACTTAACAATTTTCGTTAAGAATGCAACCTTATGTTGTAGTAATTTTTAACTTCGCTGTCGATAATAACCAAAATGCATGATCTATCCATCTATCCTTACCGCAGACGCACTGCTGGATACATCGACTCGATAATCTCGAGAACGACGGACAGACGCAAAAATTATGATCGAATTTACTCGATGTCGTGAAACCAGATTTAAGCGGAAATTATTTCCCTTCAAATTTTGGATTGGAAAACCTTTCGAAAGCTCTTTGCTTTTATAATTTTTTTCTTTTTCTGTCATTGTTAGTTGAAAAATTTAATGAAATTATATATGTACATAAATAATAGCAATATCATCATTATCGTTGCAATTGCAGGTAATTACAAACAACTCGCGGAACGTATTACTATCTCTCTATTAAAAGAGAAACTTCCAATCAACTGTTATCTAGCAAAGTGAAAAGAAAAATACAAAAACTCGAGAAGAACTTAAAACTTGTTTAAGAAAAACTTAATAAGCAAAGAATACGTAGTTTAGAAAGGATTCCTTGCAAATGATACCAAATACCGTCTCCTATGGCTTCCAAGTCTTCCTACTAGTGTTCTGTTCTAGTTCTGCTAGGATTTGAAAACTATTGCCAACGAGAAACAATTAATCTGTCAGGTTGGAACTTGGGAAAGCACCAGGTAAGTCCACTTAAACTCTTTTCTTTCCTAATTTTTTCTTCGATTATATCTCTGCCCTCTCCCGCTCTTCTCTAAAAAATAAATGCAAATAAAAAAAAATAGTAATTTTTCATATCTTCTTCTTTTTTTCTCATTTCTAATCTTAATTTGATTACAAAATTTTAATTTTCCTCTCTTCTCATTATTGAACAATGACCCGTACACCTTGACACATGCGATATATGCTTTATACTTAAACGCATTCAATAAATTACATTTGTATTTATTATTAATGACATTTATATGAAATAAATTAATTTTTATTAATTTGAAGAGAGCCATCCTCCCAAATCAATCTACTGTCAATTTAATAACCTCTGGAGCCCATGGGATGACTGGTCCACATTTGAACTTAGAAAGATCGTTTAATCTGCTTTTCTGTATATAGAGAATAGCGCAAGATTTTTTCGAAATATTGATTTTTGTATGATTCACGAGTATTCGGATAAAAAAGTCGAATATTTGACCGAAGAGAAGGCGATCTTCTTTTAACGAACAAGAAAAATGATTACAATGGCCTCCCAATGAAAATCCTATACCAATACGACGGCATTATATGGGAAGTGATCGATAACCCGCTCCGATATGAGTCATTTGCAATGGTATTGGTGTTCGCCCTTGGGACAAAACACCTCCGTGTACCAAATTTCATCAAAACATTCTACAAATTGCGGCCTGTATGTTGAGCACAAGAATATTAGTAAGACAGACGGGTAGACAAACTTAGATAAAAGGAGAAAGCGGTAAAGAGTGGACCTATCTTAAGACCCTCTTGATATTATATCCGCACCAAATTAATAAAATATAAAAAACTTTAGATTAATGTATCGAAAACAACTTACGTTGTTTCCAGAAGAAAAAGGTGCGGTAGAGTTACCCCTTAATCGGACTCACTCCAGCTCGCCGCAACGAGCAACTATTGGTCTTTGTGATACACTGCAGATGTAATGAAACCAATAATTCTAGTGAATCAGTTTCAGAAATGATTAGATTATCAACAGAGAAATTTTGTTAGGTTTAAAACTAATGAATCGCTCTCACGCCTCCAACCCCAAGCTATTTAAATATTTTAAGAGATTATTCTCGCAAAGTTAGAAGCTTAGCTTAACCAAACCTAAGAGAGGCGATGGAAACAATTGTTTTAGTCAATCATTCAGTCTCAGCCGAATTTGTAAATTCTAATTACAAAGCGAACGTCGGAAGGTAAAGAGCCAATTATCGGTAGTTTTATATGATCAAGTTGGCAATGAAATCAATCTTTAGTTCATGGACACTATGTGTAATGGCTGTTACGGTCGTAAGTGGTACGTATACGGAGGCGGAAAGAAAAAGTCTTTCACAGAAAGTGTTTTATGTTTTACGATGTAAAAGGAAATAAATTACATATCATAATGTTGTTGTTGTTGTTGTTGTTTTTACACTAAGCTAATGACTGCGGTCTTAACAGTGAATGCGTACCAATAGCCGAGTGCCCGCTTATCCGAGATAATTTCAATTTAATCAAAAGGAAACCCTACTGCAATTTGGATCGCCCTGGTGCACACGTATGCTGTAGAAGATCATCACAAAATTCCACGCAACCAACAAATGTTGATTTGCGTGTTGTAAGAGGTAATTAATTTGTTTATCGACGTTTTTAAATTTTTTTGAAAGTAAGTGAGAGGAGATGGTTAGCTCTGTAACTCTTTCGTAAATATTTTTTATGAGCATAACTAACACATGTTTGTCTGTCTTTCTGAACTGTCTCTTCATCCGTCCGTCTGTATGTATATATATACAGACTTCATCCACCGACAGGAGAGAAAGAGGATTGTGAAAATGAAGAAGAATTTCTTAAACTAAACGTATGAAAGAGAAAGCAGTTAGAGGGTTGCTAATTAACAGCGCTAGTGCTGTTATTGATAACAGAAAACTCAAAAATCTCTGAGATTTTACTTTCTCTTGATTGAAATTATGTCATAACGTATTCACGCTTGCCTAGCGTATCTGGCCTGCAACGCTTTCATGTATTTTTTATAAAACATTTTTGTTTCGATTTTAAAATATATTTATAGTCTTTTGGGTTTTCCTTAGAGTGCCGATCCTACGACAGTCTACCAAGTGTACAAAGTCCACTAGGAGAAGGATGTAATTATACATCTAACTTCATTGGTCGAGCAAAAGCGGAACCCAAAGAATTCAAGTTTACGGCATTAGTATATAACGAAAATCCTAAAGGTGTGGCTAATAAACTTTGTGGTGGTGTTTTAATTAGCAAAAAGTATGTTTTAACGTCCGTTTACTGTTTTCTCTACGACGGGTGAGTTCATAATACGATGGATTTATTGAAAGTTTTCACATAACAAACTGCTTTCTTTTCATTCCATAGCTTTCGCCCTAACTGGGTGCGTGTAGGAGAATTAGATTTTGGTACTACTATGGAAGACGCTTTACCGCAAATTATTGAAATCAAAAATTTTATACCTCATCATCAATTTTACGCTAGTGAACTGACTATCTACCATGATATTGGTTTGGTTGAATTGGCAGAAGAGGCTCTCTTTGATGATTACGTACGTCCCGCCTGTCTATCCCTAGTAGATGGCAATAATTATCAAGAATTCTTGTCTGCCGGTTGGGATTATCCTGTACCAGGACATTCTTCCCATTTACATAAAACGAAAGTGAACCGTCTCGACGATGACAAATGTTATGAGAAAGTCAGACGCGAACACTTGGAAAAAGGGATCAACAATCGTACGCATATGTGTGCGATCCCTTCTACCGGCAATATCAGTACTTGTGCTGGAAATGGCGGTACTCCACTTTTTGTTAGTCATCCCGACTTTCCCTGTCAATTCCTCGTAGTGGGCATTCTGTCGATCGGTCAACGTAAATGCGGAGATAAGAATGATCCAATTATTTACACCAGAGTCAAACCGTATATCGATTGGATACAACGTATCGTTTGGAATTGAATTAAAAAGGAATTTTATTTTTTTTTTGATTTGATTTTGATTGATTTGCAAGTGCACACTGATGTGCACACAGATGTGTTTTTCTAAGTGGATGCAATTGTATGTATATGAAACAGTTTGCCGGTAAATTTTCTTTGTTTTACTTTGAAATTTCGTCAAAGAGAAAGCGCGACTTACTTCTGTATCTTCGGCATGTGAGAGCTGACATTGGGACGTAAATTGAGGGAAATTTTTCTTTTACATACGATGCAAGAAATCACGAAACACTTGCGTAGAATTTTATAAGTGTTATGTATGTATATGTAACACGTGTATGTTCGTCTCGTCGCAAAATAAATGTTTGCTTAGATTAAAACCACGCAAGTGGTCAAGTGGTGGTCAAATCTTCTTCACATTTTAAGTGATTTACTGCTCCTCGCATTGCTCATATCATAATTCTTAAGCGCAAAGAAGTCCTTATTTATCGGGGATTGCTTTAAATTCGCTTACAGTATAAAAGGCTCGAGAGGGTGAAGCCAGCCCCTGCCTGATAAGCGATTTAAGGAAACAGACGTAAATAATTCTCGCATGCTCCAGATCACAATTGTTACAATTAAATCTCTCTCTAAACGGAGAACAACGTGACACTTGATTCATAACCATGCCCACTTAGCTAAGATCATAATCAGTGAACAAAGACATGATACAAAAAAGGACATAAGAGGGTTCTCCCCTATATCGGGCCAACTCCGGCAGGAGCTTAAATCTAAGAGAAGGGTTGTTTGTATAAAAAATTTTGGGTTGCGCGATTTCTTCACAAAATTTGTTAGTTTAAAAAAAAAACACAAACAGATCGTTTCCTTTCCAAAAGTTTTTTTGTCAGTTGGAAAATGTAGTTTAATTAATTGGTGCATAAGCAATAGCACCATCGTCAACATCGTCATTGTAAGTCCACGTTATTGCAAACAGTGCACAGATCTATCTGTTAAACAAGGAAATTTTAATCAACTCTCATCGCAGACACACACTATTTCGAGATACAAAGTGTATAGAGAAGATGTCGAAACTTTTTCAAGAAAAATTTTGACAAGCAAATAACTGTTCTAAAGGATTCTAAAGGAGTATCTAACATAGAACCCAACGCCATCTTCACATCATGAAAACCAACTAATCCCGATAAGATTTGAAAAATATTGCCAACGAAAAAGCATTAAAGTCCCATTACTCGCAGTTAATATTTATATTATATTGAAGTGTGCATTAAAAAAGTTAATTTGCCAATCAAAAAATCGGCATTCATCGTGGGAACGCACGATATAATTATCGAATTTTTTTCTTTGATTATATTTAATAGCTTTCCCTCTCCCTCTCTTTCTTCTCACTATCAAAATCACTCATACCCATACATACAAGAAAACAAATAATTATTTTCTATATCTTCTTTACTTNCCCTTTACTTCACGTTTTCAGCATCCTTCAATATGAGAGCTGTCGTAAGAGTTATACGTTTACATAAAAATAATGTAAAATTTTTTATGTATTGTCGCAAAAATGAATGGAAGCCTACATTAAACGAAATTTTGTAAGGTACCTAATAGTCAGCCTTCCCCGACTACAGTGGTTTTTTTAAATAAAAGTTGAATTTATTTCAAGTCTTTCTGGATGTTGCATACATACGCATACATTTATTATACCCTTGCACTGTAAGATGTACAAAATGCAACGTTCAGATTATCCTATGCCATGAGCTAGAGAATATCCTTTAAAACAGAAATGTACAGTAGCAGTAGGAGTTTTCTTCAAATCTTCTCTTTTTGCAACGAGCACGCCCTAGTCTTTGTAAGATACTATAGAGGCAGTGTACAAACCCAATTCCAATTCTCCACCGGATTAATAAGTTCTCAATACCCGACCGACGTTGGCAAATGGAAAATAAATCATCGATCGAATCGAGTTTTAGGTGATCAAGAGAGAAATTTTGTTGGGCTTAAAGCTAAATAATTGCTCTTACACCTCTTCACACGTTGCTTAAGTTGTAAAGAGATAAGAAATGCAACGCTAGAAGCTTAGCTTAACTGAACATAGGAAATGCGATATAAACAATTGTTTTACTTAGTCAGCTAGATTCAGTTGTCAGTCGGATTCATAGGATTTTAATACAAGACGGACGCTGGCAGGGAAAAAACCAATTATCAGCATTTTTAGATGATCGGCGTAACAATGAAATTATTCTTCAGTTCATTGATGCTCTATGTAATGACCATCACGGTCGTAAGCGGTACGTATACGCAACAGGAAAGAAAGTCTTTCACAGAAATATTAAGCGTTTTATTATTTGTTCTTTAATATAAAAGAAATTATATAATATAATGTTGTTGTTGTTGCTGTTGTTGTTTGCACACAAAGCTAATGAATGCGGTCTTGACAGTGAATGCATACCTATAGCCGATTGTCCCCTTATCCGAAATAATTTCCATTTAACCAAAAGGAAACCCTACTGCAATTTGGATCGTCCTGGTGCAAATGTATGCTGTACGAAGTCTTCACAAAATTATACGCAANCCATCGGGGTGTTGCACACATCGGGTATTGTTCGCACAAGTTTAACATACTCTTACCTCGTAAGTAGCGTAAGGTACAAGAAAATCATCGATAGTTTTAGATCATTGGACAGGGAAATTTTTCTGGGTGTAAAATTAATTAATTACTCTCAGACCGCCAATCACAAGTTGTTTAAGTTGTTTAAGAGACAAATTTAGAAGCTAAACTTAACTTGCGAGACAAATAAATATTTCAGTCAATCAGTTAGTTTCAGCTCTCAACCGAAGTCATCAGTTCTGATTATAAACAAACTATCAGCAGTTTTCGATGATCGGATTAGCAATGCGATTAATCATTAGTTCATTGATGCTATGTGTAGCGACCATTACGGTCGTAAGTGGTACGTATGCGAAACGCGAACCGAAAATCTTTCGCAAAAATAAGAAATGTTTTGAATATTTTGTGTTTGTTAACGTTGCTGTTGTTGTTGTTGCTTTCTCACAAAGCTAATGAATGCGGTCTTAACAGTGAATGTATACCTATAGCCGATTGTCCCCTTATCCGAGATAACTTCCACTTAATCAAAAGGAAACCCTATTGCAATTTGGATCGCCCTGGTGCAAATGTATGCTGTACGAAATCATCACAAGACTATGCGCAACCGAAATATGTTGATTTCCGCGTTGTAAGAGGTATAGTAACTAATTTTCTTATTAACATTTTTCAATATTTCTAAGAGCAAGTGAGAGGAGATGGTTAGCTCTATAAAACTTTCGTAAGTACCTTTCATGAGCACGACTAACACATTTCACGTCTGTCTGTCCACCCGCCCATGTGTATACATATATATACATATATACATATATACATATATATATGTACATATATACATATGTATACATATATACATATATACATATATATATGTATACATATATACATATATACATATGTATACATATATACATATATATAGGGAGATAGGAGAGAAAGGGAATTGAAAGACTACACTTTTTAGCCAATGCAACGAGTCATTTGTTGTTGATTTGCTGACTCACAGAGGAAGAGGCCGAATTCCAAGAATTGCTTGCAAAGGTCTCATGCATTGGTTATGAAACATTTTTACTTCACTGTTAATATATTATTATTATAGTGTCTCACGTTTTTCTTAGAGTGCAAGTCCTACGACAGTGTATCAAGTCTTCAAAATCCACTAGGAGAAGGATGTAATTATACGTCTAACTTTGTTGGTCGCGTAGAAGCGGAAGCTAAAGAGTTTCCTTTTATGGCATTAATATATGGCAAAAGCGGAGACGTGCCGTCCAAACTTTGTACTGGTACTTTGATTAGCAAAAAATATGTTTTAACAGCCGCTCACTGTAACTTTGTCACGAAGTAAGTTCATCGTGCAATAGATTTATTGAACGTTTCTACATAATCAACTTTTTGCTTTTCATTCCCAAGTCCTCGCTTTACCTTCGTGCGTTTAGGAGAACTGGATTATTCTACTAACGCGGATGATGCTTTGTTGCAAGATATTGAAATCAAAAATTTTATAACTCATCCGCAATATTACAGAACACCACTAACTTTCTACCACGATGTTGCTTTGATTGAATTAGCAAAAGAGGCAACCTTCAACGATTACGTACGTCCTGCCTGCCTATCTCTAGAGGATGGTAATGATTATCAAGAATTTCTAGCCGCCGGCTGGGGCTATCCTCCATCAGAACCTTCAACCCATTTACATAAAGTGAAATTAGATCGTCTCGACGATAACGTATGTTTTGCGAAAGCCGAACGTGACAATTTGGAAGAAGGCATTAACAATCGCACTCATATGTGTACGATCCCTTCTACTGGCAATATCGGTAGTTGTCATGGAGATAACGGCGGTGCACTTCTTATTAATAGTCCCGAGTTTCCCTGTCAATTTTCCGTAGTAGGCGTTTACTCAATCCGTCACGAGGCTTGCGGAAGTAAAGACTATCCGTCCGTTTACGCCAGAGTCAACTTGTATATCGATTGGATACAACGTATCATTTGGGATTGAACTAAAAAAAAAAAAATCCTTTTTAATAATTTAATTACACAAAAATAATACCGCTTGTAGGTGCATATACATAAGTTTTTTCCTAAAAAATATATATTGGTATGTACTTAAGACACAAGAACTTCTTAAAAACTTGCATACAACATTCAATGGGTTATTTATTGCGAACAAGGGCAGGGTGTTCTTTTTTAAAAAATAAATTTTGACTGGATTACAACAACGCAAGTGGTCAAGCGGTGGTCAAATCTTCTCCACATTATAGTTGCTTTACTGCTCTCAGTGTGCGCACTCTGTGTGCCTACACATATCGTATAATAATTCTTCTTCTTTGGCTTTATTTATAGCATGTTGTTTTAAATTCGCTTTCAGAATAAATGTCTCGAGCAAGTGAAGCGATCTTTGCTTGATAACCATTTTGAGACCGCGTACGCAAATAATTCTCACATGCATTGTATCACAGTTGTGACGACTGAATCTTTAAAGTATTTAACGAACAACAACGCAACTCTTGCTCAAAATGGTTGCGATCGGACCGCTTTCTCGACCACTTCCCGAATAACGATTTTTCAAAATAAAATGTAATTTTTACAATTTGCTCGGCAAAAATCGCTGAGTAATAGTATTTTGACATTCTTGATCGGTGTGAAAAATTTGGATCGGATGGACAAGTGTCCGCTGTACCGCTGCTATATAATTTTTCCCAAGGAAGAAGAATCCTTACATTGCAGGAAGGCCTAATTTTCAATATCCCTTAATGAAAATCGCTGCGTAGTAATAATTCGACACAAATCGTACCAAATTCGGCTCCCGTAGGCCTATTTTTTGAATCCTATCCTAAATATAGATCCCGATGAAAAACATGCCTTTCCTTGGCCGAAATGTCACATTCGCTTCGTAAGAGTAAGTTGATATATAACTGAACTATATCAACTTTGGATCAACCTAACCTAACACAGGAGCTCTCACGAAAGTGAAACCATTGTATGGCCACAAGTATTAACTTGTAGTTTTTCCTGACGGAAACATGGTGAAATTAGTTTGTTATATTTCGGCCCCATTACTTCACGTTTTCAGCATCCTTCAATATGAGAGCTGTCGTAAGAGTTATACGTTTACATCAAAA
>KK502439.1:431311-448272 GCA_000688735.1 Glossina austeni | reverse complement strand
AATTATATAATATAATGTTGTTGTTCTTGTTGTTCTTGTTGTTGTTGTTTGCACACAAAGCTAATGAATGCGGTCTCAACAGTGAATGTACACCTGTAGCCGATTGCCCCCTCATCCGAGATAATTTCAATTTAATCAAAAGGAAACCCTACTGCAATTTGGATCGTCCCGGCGCACACGTATGCTGTAGAAGATCATCACAAAGTTATACGCAATCGAAAAATGTTGATTTGCGTGTTGTAAGAGGTAATTAATTTGTTTCTCAACGTTCTTCAATATGAAGAAGAAGGTTAGCTCTACAAATCTTTCATGAGCAATACTGAGCAAAATGGGTTTCCGTTCAACCGTTCGCGTTAAAAGAGATTTGAAAATCAAAGAGAACTTCTTAAACTACATAAGGTTTAAGAGAACAAGCAGTTAAATGGCTGTTGATTAACAGCGTTGCTATCATTGCTGTACGTGCTATACGTTAGAATAGAGTTATCTCATATAATATTCACGCTTACATAGCTTGTTTTGATTGCAACGATGTCATGTATTGTTTACGAAACATTTTTGCTGCATTTTTAATACTCACTTATACTCTCTCGTGTTTTTCTTAGAGTGCAGATCCTACGAGAGTCTAACAAGTCTACAAAATCGACTAGGGGAAGGATGTAATTGTACATCTAACACTATTGGTCGCGTGAAAGCGGAACCTAAAGAGCTTCCTTTCATAGCATTAATACACGCCAAAAGGGGAAACTTTGTCGCTAAACTTTGCACTGGCACGTTGATTAGCAAAAAGTATGTTTTAACGACCGCTCATTGTTTCTTTGCTACTAAGTAAGTTGATCGTACGATAGATTTATTGAATGTTTTTACGCAACAAAATTCTTTTTTCTCATTCCTAAGTATTCCCATTACTTGGGTGCGTTTAGGTGAACTGGATTATCTTACTAATACGAATGATGCTTTGCCGCAAGATATTGAAATCAAAAATGTGATAACTCATCACAAATATCACGCTAGTGGAGTAGCTGTCCACCATAATATTGCTTTGGTTGAATTGGCAAAAGAGGCCGTTTTTAACGATTACGTACGCCCCGCTTGTCTGTCGCCAGCAGATGGTAATGATTATCAAGAATTTCTGGGTGCTGGTTGGGGTTATCCTCCACTAACACCTTCGTCCCACTTAAATAAAATGAAATTAAGTCGTCTCGATTTTGATAAATGTGCTGAAATAATCCAGGGCGGTCGTCCGGGGAAAGGTATTAACAATCGCGCAAATATGTGTATGATCCCTTCCACTAGCAATATCAGTACTTGTGGTGGAGATGGTGGTGGGCCGCTTTTTGTCACTCATCCGGAGTTGCCCTGTCAATTTCTCGTAATAGGTATTGTGTCATTCGGTCACACTGTTTGTGGAACTAAAGACGATCCAACTGTTTACACCAGAATCAATTTGTACATCGATTGGATACAACGCATCGTTTGGGGTTGACGTAAAAAAAAAAAAAAACTTTACTTAGACGTAAGTAACATCACTTGTACATGCACATAGAAATGCATTTTTATAACTGATCGTAATTATATAAATACGAAACAATTTATCCGTAAATTTGCCTTGTTTTACTTTGCAATTTGCTTCTGTATCTTTGGCGAGTTTTTAATACGAAGGACCGTGCGGTGTGCTTAGTTTGGCTTTGGTTTTAAAACACATCGTAATAGAGATGAGATTCAGAAAAGTCATTGAAAGTTAGGAGAGTTAACATTAAGATGTAAGTGGAAGAAAAGAGCACTTCTTCATCCTCCGTTGAGTTTCTTACGAATCATTTTGAAAAAAGAAGGAAGGATAATATGCGAAGCTCAATAATTAATGACTTACCAGCAAATCTATTTCCTTGAGAGAGCAGACATTGTTTGCCGACACGTCATAAACAGAGTAGAAGACTAATATTGTCGAAGAGTAATTGGAGCTTGTTGTAAACGTATAAAGACCCATTTTTAAGATTTTTTTTTTTTTTTTTTTTTGTTTGTGAGGGAAATGGATTAGGCCTGTATGTGGCGATTTAGACCCATAGTCCAGTAACGATAAAAAAGACACGTAAGTGTTACGAAATCGATTTTATGGTACGTGTGTAACACGTTTTTTAGAGTGATTTTTTAGTTTAAACACTTTTTGATGATGCTTATGTTTGTTGAACGTGCGACGCTATGCACCGCAATCATTCCCAACGTCTTCAGTTTAGTGTGGTTGGTTGGTATTCCGTATTTTTAAGATAGGGCGTTGAAGATATCTACTATCAATTATTCGTTGCTATCAAATAAGACTAATTTTAGACATGGAGGAAATTCATTGCGTAATACATAAATAATGTGAAGAAGAGTGAACGAGGGGAGACCCGTAGACATGGAGGAAGTTCATTGGGTAATACATAAATAATGTAAAAAAGAGTGAACGAGGGGAGACCCGTAGANCAAGTTGGCAATGAAATCAATCTTTAGTTCGTGGACACTATGTGCAATGGCTGTTACGGTCGTAAGTGGTACGTATACGGAGGCGGAAAGAAAAAGTCTTTCACAGAAAGTGTTTTATGTTTTACGATTTAAAAGGAAATAAATTACATATCATAATGTTGTTGTTGTTGTTTTCACACAAAGCTAATGACTGCGGTCTAAACAGTGAATGCGTACCAATAGCCGATTGTCCGCTTATCCGAGATAATTTCAATTTAATCAAAAGGAAACCCTACTGCAATTTGGATCGTCCTGGTGCTCACGTATGCTGTAGAAGATCATCACAAAATTCCACGCAGCCGACAAACGTTGATTTCCGCGTTGTAAGAGGTATAGTAACTAATTTGTTTATTGACGTTTTTCAATATTTCTCAGGGTAAGTGAGATGGGAAGGTTAGCTCTACAAATTCTACCTAAGAAGGAAAACCCATGTCTGTCTGTTCATCCCTCTGCGTATAAACCTCACGATTATGAACTCGACATTTATTCTACGAAAATCAATTTGTCTTTTTTCTTAATTAAAAATCAAATTGAAAGAGAATTGAAAATCAAAGAGAATTTTCTCGACTAAAGGCATTACATGAAAGACGAAGCCCAGTAAAGTGACTGCTAATTAGCAGTGTTTCCACCACTGTTATTGATAACAGAGAACTCAAAGATACCTGAGATTTTACTTTGCTTCTTATTTTAAAAAATATCTGGGCTGCCTTTGCCATTTAGTTTTCTCTGCTATTCATGCTATGTGTTACGTTAGAATTGTGACAAAAGATATTCACGCTTACATAGCATTGCAACACTTTCATGTATTTTTTATGAAACATTTTTGCTTTGCTTTTAAAATATATTTATAGTCTTTTGCGCTTTCCTTAGAGTGCCGATCCTACGACAGTGTACCAAGTCTACAAAATCCGCCAGAAGAAGGATGTCGTTATACATCTAATGTGGTTGGTCGCGTTAAAGCGGAACCTAAAGAGTTTCCTTTCATGGCATTGATATACAGTAAAAAAGGAGACTTGATTGACAGAATTTGTGGTGGAACCTTGATTAGCAAAAAATATGTTTTAACATCGGCGTCCACATTCCGTAACGCGGAGTAAGTTTATCGTACGGCAGATTTATTGAATGTTTTTACATAACAAACTTCTTTCTTTTCATTCGTAAGTCATCTCGCTAACTGGGTGCGTTTGGGAGATTTGGATCATGATACCTATACGGATGATGCTTTGACGCAAGATATTAAAACCAAAAATTATATCCCCCATCCTCAATATTCTGCTAGCCAACAGACCTTCTACCACGACATTGCTTTGATTGAATTGGCAACAGAGGCCGTCTTTAACGATTACGTACGTCCTGCGTGTCTATCTCTAATAGATGCTAATGATTTTCAAGAATTTCTATCTGCCGGTTGGGGCTTCGATCCATCAGAACCTTCAACCCATTTACATAAAGTGAAATTAGATCGTCTCGATGATGACAAATGTTTTGAAAGCATCAAACGCGATCCTTCAGAAAAAGGTATTAACAATCGTACCAATATGTGTGCGATTCCTTCTACTGGCGGTAGGGGTACTTGCAATGGAGATGGCGGTGGTCCGCTTTTTCTTAATCATCCCGACTTTCCCTGCCAATTTCTCTTAGTAGGCATTCTGTCATACGGTCAAAGTATTTGCGGAACTAGAGACTATCCCTCTGTTTTCACCAGAGTCAAATTGTATATCGATTGGATAGAACGTATCGTTTGGGATTAAATTAAAGATAAAAAAAGAATCTAATAAATCTCTAACACATAGAAATGAAATGCATTTTTAAACGGTATCCAATTATATGAGTATGGAGCAATTTACTCGATAAAGTTTCTTTGTTTTATTTTGAAATATTGTCAAACCGAAAGTGTGACTTGTTTCTGTATCTTTGGCAAGTTCTTGATACAAAGGATCTCACGGTGTACTTACTTTGGCTTTTATATCATTTGAAAATTCATTGAAGCATAAAAGAAATTAACAATAAAATGCAAATTGAAAAACAGTTTTCTTTTAAAAAAAGTCATATTTGTATGTATGTGTCATCTCATTTCATTTATTTCATTCAGCTGCACTTAATAGGCACTTATGTACAAACTATAAATTCAACCTCTTATACCACAGCACTTGACTATTCTATAAACATATGGGTTAATAGACCTGGACCTGACTGACTGGACAGTAAGCAAAGTAGAGAGGAATGAATGCGGATTACAAATCATGGTCACAAACCTTGTGAGCATATGTGTGTGTGTGTATAATCAATTAGTAAAAATATAGGTACATGGCTAAGCATTGACGAAAATATCAGAGCATGGGACGTTAGAGAGGGGACTGAATCTTAGACAATGAATCTGACAAGGCGACTAAAGGATTGTCCTTTTCTAAGAATTATCATTTGAGTAGATTACATAACGTAATAGGGACCAAATTTTCTACGTATTTTGGTTGGTTTACTGCTCTCAGTGTGAGTGCAGTATACACTGCATAAGCGCATAAAATCTATTTTCTTTTTATACCATACACTACTTCTTGTGTCGCCAAAAGCCGTTAAGATGCACCCGCCTTTTATTATATCGATCGATCCAGAATCGTTTACTGGATGAGCCTAAGCATGGGTGTCCGTGTCCTCAACTTACAGGTCGAAATGTTCGATGAAATTTTGGTACATTGACGTGTTTTGACCCAAGGACAAACCCTACTGAAAATGCTTGGGATCGGTCTACTTTGTCGACTACACCCCATATAACGCCTTATTTTGATAACATTGCTGCTCTCAAATTTCTCGTGCCGACTTAGAACGTCGAAGTGTAATATCTCTCAGCGACTTTTGTCGAAAAATTTTGAAACTTGCAGGGATTTCCATATAACACATATTTTTTCGGCTGTTCTAAGCCCTTCTGACCGTTACCTATGTCCGCAAAAGCTCAATATACCCTGTTCCGCAAATGGTGTACAGTATAATTTGCCGGCCCAGAAGGGTTCACTTTTCATGAAATACGGTTAAGTGAAAAAATGGGCGTAGGTACATACAATTTTGATAGAGTTAGATAGTACATCACATCACATCACTCTTATGAACCAACTCTTCTCGTATAGTATTAAAAATTAGAAGCTTTTGCCATATAAAGGCTTACATTTATTAAGACCAGATCCAGAAAATATTCCTACGTGGTCCAATTTGGGAAGGCATAGGATTGTTTATTAAACAGCTTCCTTTTGCGATGACCAAGCCTTAGCCTTTGCGATATGCTAGAGACCCCAGATAAACCGTTCTTTTCATTCTCCACCGGATTAGTAATGTTGTAGTACAAGTCGGCGATAGGTTTAGCTGGTTGGATTACAGGGAAATTTTGTTGAGTTTAAAGCTAATTAATCACTCCCCCAGCTCCAACTAAAAGTTGTTTAAGTTGTTTAAGAGATAAGATGTGCGAAATTAGAAGCTTAACTTAACACTGGAAAGACTGAATTAAGAGCAGTCAAAATTCAAGATGATGTTACACATACATTTACAAGCAATAAAGAGGGAGGGGACCAGTCATAAACGCATTTATACCAGGTATACAAAGGCACAAAACCCTCAGAAATTTTATCATAAGAAATATTATTTTTTTCTATTATTTTTTCTAATTCAAATTAAAAAGCACTCAAAATGACTTGTTTGGGCAGTCTAGTGTTAACTAATCGTAAGAGAAATGATATATACAATCGTTTTAATCAATCAGTTAGTTCCAGCTCTCAATCGAAATCGTAAGTTCTAAATACGAAACGGACGTTGAGAAGCAAAAAGCGAATCATCGGCTTAGCAATGAAATTAATCTTTAGTCCGTGGATGCTATGTGTAATGACGACTGTGGTCGTAAGTGGTACGCATAAGAAACGGGAAAGAAAAAGTCTTTCACTTTTTAAAAGAAATTAAATTACTTACCACATAATGTTGTTGTTGTTGCTTTCTCTTAAAGCTAATGAATGTGCTCCTAACAGTGAATGCTTACCTATAGCCGATTGTCCCCTTATCCGAGATAATTTCAATTTAATCAAAAGGAAACCCTACTGCAATTTGGATCGTCCCGGTGCTCACGTATGCTGTAGAAGATCATCACAAAATTCCACGCAACCGAAATATGTTGATTTCCGCGTTGTAAGAGGTACAGTAACTAATTTGTTTATTGACGTTTTTCAATATTTCTCAGGGTAAGCGAAGATTAGCTCTACCAATCCTCCCTAAGTATCTTCCATGAGCATGAATAGCAAAATCCATGTCTGTCTGTTCATCCGTCTGCATACAAAGCTTACGATTATGAGCTCGTCATTTATTCTACGAAAATCAATTTGACTTTTTTCTTAATTAAAAATCAAATTAAGAGAGAATTCAAAATCAAAGAGAACTTCCTCGACTAAACGTATTATATGAAAGAGCAAATACGCTGCTAATTAATAGCTCTTCCACCACTATTGTTGATAACAGAAAACTCAAAGACTCTCATGTATTGTTTAAGAAACTTTTTTGCTTCACTTTTAAGTTTGCTTTGTTGTCTCTTACGTTTTGCTCAGAGTGCAGATCCTACGACAGTGTACCAAGTCTTCAAAATCCACGAGGAACAGGATGTAATTATACATCTAACTTTGTTGGTCGCGTAAAAGCGGAATCTAAAGAGTTTCCTTTTCTGGCAGTAATATATAACAAAAGAGGAGAGAAAGATGGTCGGCTTTGTACCGGTGCATTGATTAGCAAAAAATATGTTTTAACATCCGCTTACTGTTTCCTCGTCAGCCGGTAAGTTTATCGTACAGTAGATTTATAAAACGATTTTACATAACAAACTACTTTCTTCTCATTCCCAAGTCCTCCCTTAAGCTGGGTGCGTTTAGGTGAATTGGATTATACTACTAATACGGACGATGCTTTGCCGCAAGATATTCAAGTCAAAAATTTTACACCTCACCCTCATTATAACTCCACAAGTCTAATTAAATACCATGACATTGCTTTGATTGAAATGGCAAACGAGGCCATATTAAACGATTACGTACGTCCTGCGTGTCTATCTCTACTAGACGGCAATGATTTTGAACAATTTCTGGCTGCCGGCTGGGGCTATCCTCCGTCAGAACCTTCATCTCATTTACATAAAGTGAAATTAGATCGTCTCGACGATGACATATGTTTTGGAAAAGTCAGACGCCATCATTTGGAAAGAGGAATTAACAATCGTACAAATATCTGTGCGATCGGTGCTTGTGAAGGGGGCGGCGGTAGTCCACTTTTTGTTAATCATCCCGAGTTTCCCTGTCAATTCCTTATAGTAGGTATTGCGTCATTCAGTCAAGATGGTTGCAGCAGCTTAGACAGTCCAACTGTTTACACCAGAATCAAATTATATATCGATTGGATAGAACGCATCGTTTGGCATTAAATTAAATGAAAAGTATTTAATAACTTTCTTACACATAAATACTATCGCGTGTACGGGCACATTGAAGTACATTTTTGTAACTGTACACAATTGTGGCCCACTTTATCGATAAATTTTCTTTGTTTTACTTTGAAATTTCGTCAAAAGTAAAGTATGGCTTTTCCTATATACGTTGCGAGGACGTTTCACCCTTTCCTTAGGCTGGGGCAGCTCAGCGGCCCAGGGAGAGGAAAACGCGCAAGACATTTTTATTTGCAGGGCTCTTTATACTTTTCTTTTTTCTTTTTTATGATTCACAGTTCTTCACAATCTTATCCCGATATCTTAGCATTAAATAAAAAATAATGAAAATACTTTGCTTAACGCCTACGCCGCGGAGGCTCGCTGGCGTCCCGAGCGAGACTCACATGACCTCTCAGTTCGAGAGTCCAACTTCAACTCTCTCTTCTTCTCTACTCTTACCCTATACTTAGCCTATTTTATGCTACTGCTAGCTTAATCTATTCTACTCTACCTTAATCTAGCACTCCCTTCCCCTCACCGGAGACGGACAACCCGTGAGCCCAACACGAGGGACGACTTTGGGTCCTCACAACGTATACACATCACATCATAATTCTTATTCAGACAATTTTTTTTTTCCTTTTTTTCGGTGAATGATCGGTTGATGATGACTAACAACAGGGAAATTTTCTTGGGCTTAAAACTAATTAATTGCTCTCACCCTCCCAATCACAAGTTATTTAAGAGATAAGTCGTGCAAAGTTAAAAGCTTAACTTTACTAAACATACTAGACGGGCTATAAACAATTGTTTTAATCACTCAGTTAGTTTCAGCCCACCACCGGACTCACCAGCTCTTAACACGAAACGGACGTCAGGAAGGAAAAACCAAATTATCGGTAGTTTTACATGACGAGATTAGCAATGAAATTAATCTTTAGTCCTTGGATGCTATGCGCAATGACTATTACGATCGTAAGTGGTACGTGGTATGCGAAACAAGATGTTCTTCGCAGAAGTATTTCGCAGAAATAAAAAGCGTTTTATGTTCTACGCCTTAAAAGAAAATTGTTTGTATAATTTAACATTGTTGTTCTTGTTGTTTTTGTTATTGTTGATTTCTCATCATAAAGCTAATGAATGTGCTCTTAGCAGTGAATGTATACCTATAGCCGATTGTCCCTTCATTCGAGATAATTTCAATGTAATCAAAAGGAAACCCTATTGCAATTTGGATCGTCCCGGTGCACACGTATGCTGTAGAAGATCATCACAAAATTATACCCAACCGAAATATGTTGATTTGCCTATTGTAAGAGGTACAGTAATTAATACCTATATTGACGTTCTTAAGGTCTATAAATCTTGTACCCATTCATCTGCCAACATTACGGTTACGAACTAGACTCTTACTCTGGGACGATTAAGTTGACTTGTTTTTGTCTCTTCTGTCGTCAGAAGAGAAAGAGAGTTGAAGCAAGCAAACTGAAGACGAATTCAAAATCAAATAGAATTTCTTCGACTAAACGCATTATATGCAAGAGCAAGCAGCCAACTTGCTGCTAATTAACAGTGCTTCCACCTTTGTTGTTGTCGATAAGAGAAAACTCGAAGATCTCCGAGATTTTACTTTACTGCTTATTTTCAAAAATATCTTGGCCGTCTTTGCCATTTACTTTTCTCTGCCATCTATGTATGCGATTTGTTACGTTAGAATTGTGACAAAAGATACTCACGCTTACATGGCATGTTTTGCTTGCTACACTCTCGTGTATATTTTATGAAACATTTCTGCTTCACTTTTGAGATATATTTATAGTCTTTTGCGTTGTCCTTAGAGTGCAGATCCTACGACAGTGTACCAAGTCTACAAAATCCTCTAGGAAAAGGATGTCATTACAAATCGAACATAGTTGGCCGCGTAAAAGCGGAACCTAAAGAGCTTCCTTTTATAGCATTAATATACCGTAAAGATGGGAACATGTTTAGTCAGTTTTGTGTTGGCACAGTGATTAGCAAGGAATATGTTTTAACATCCGCTCACTGCTTCCTCTACGGCACGTGAGTTTCTCGTGCTATCGATTTATTGAACGCTTTTTCATAATAAACCATTTTCTTTTCATTACTAAGTCGACGCCCTAACTGGGTGCGGTTAGGAGAATTAGATTACGACAGTACTACAGATGACGCTTTCCCGCGAGATATTGCAATCAAAAATTTTATACTTCATCATCGATATTACTCCACTGGACTATTTCGATACAATGATATTGGTTTGATTCAATTGGCAAAAGAAATCGTCTTTGACGATTACGTGCGTCCTGCCTGCCTATCACCTGCAGATGACAGTCATTTTCAACAATTTGTATTTGCTGGTTGGGGTTATCGTTACTCAGTGCCTTCGTCCCATTTACAGAAAGTGAAACTAGATCGTCTTGCTGATGACAAATGCAGTGAAATGTTCAGCCATCTGTTGGAGAAAGGTATTAACAATCGCACACATACGTGCGCCATCCCTTCTACTGGCGATTTCGGTGCTTGTGATGAAGGTGGTCCACTGTTTGTTAATCATCCCGAGTTTCCCTGTCAATTCCTCCTTGTGGGCATTATGTCGTTCGGTCACAGTGTTTGCGGAACTAAGAACGATCCATCTATTTACACCAGAATTAAATTTTATACCAATTGGATACAACGTATCGTTTGGGATTAAATTTAAAAAAAAAGAAAAGAATTTAATAAATTACTCACACATAAATAGTATCACTTTTTATGAGAATCCTTACATGCGGTGGTAGGGAAAAAAATAGACCAACGTGATCCAAATACGGTAAGACAGATTTTTATCTCATTTATTCTTATGAGGTAATTTTTATCGTGAAGTATTATCGTATAAATTTGATCGTTTTACCATAAAAAAGCTTCACTTTCTGTAGGAACGGTTATATGAGAGGGGGTGCAAACAATTGAAGCAACCGGTCCAAAGCTTTCACACCAATTTGGAGTGCCGAAATACTACTACTTAGCCAATTTTGCCGAGAAATTTCGAAAGATGCAACTTTTGTCCCATACAACGCGGAAAAGTCGTCAAGTCGAAAAAGCGAACAGATCCAAATCATTTTCAAATGTGTTCGCCCTTAGGACAAAGTGCGTCTGTGCACCAAATTTCACCAAAATATCTCAAAAATTGCGATCTTTAGCTTGAACGCAAAAGTACATGGATAGATATCTGACGGACAGAAAGGCTTAGATCGATTTAGAAAATGATTCTGAATCAATCGGTATGATAAGAGGAGGGGCTTATCTTAAGCCCTTCTGGGTGTTACATATGCTCGCACTAACTTAATATACCCTGTACCATAAGTGGTGTAGGGTATAAGAAACGACTGCTGAAAATTTTTCCCGTCAAAATTTTGTTTCTCAAAATACTCGCCATCTCTTGCTTTAACTCTTTTCTTCTTCTTAATAAAAATAATATTGGACTCATTGATTGATGCGAAATACAAAAATATTTTTGGGAAAATACTATATATATAGAATTATTTCGATGTTGAAAACTTCAATCAGTTTTTATTTATGCATAAACAACGTCAACATCGTGATTATATTTGTAATTCCATGTAATTACAAAAATTCTCGAAAAGCGTTATTCTCTCTGCGGTGAAAGAGAAAATTCCAACCAATTATACCTTATCGAGCTACAAGATGCATTATGCAAAGAGGAAATCTAAGAAAAAAGAAGAAAAAGAGAAAACACTTGACAAGCAAAGACCTGGTTGTTATCTTGCAAGAAATTCCTACCAAATGATCTCAAGTCTTTTTGGTATTTGAAAACTTTTGTCGCCAACGGGAAAGCCCCAATACCCGTAGTTAACTTTAATGAAAATCAATCTCTCACCTACATGTAAACATGAAGATGTGCGTGCATTCATCGTGGGGAATCCACAGGTAAATCTGGTTACATTTTTTTCCCGTTTAATTTTAGATTTGGTTATATTAGGGGGATCCATAACTAATCAATTATTTTGCATTCATAGACAAAATGTTTTTTTGAAATGACATTTTTATTTTTTAATCGTTTATGTAATCACCGTCGTTTGCGATGACTTGTTGCCTGCCCCCCTGCGTTCCTGCAAAAGTTCTGACTTAAAATATAAGTCAAGGTGCGTTTGGACATCGGATAGGAAATTAAAATTTTTATTTCGTAACGAATGCTCCAGTGACCTGAACAGATGGTAGTCCGACGGTGCTACGTCTGGAGAGTATGGAGGGTGCGGTTCCCAGCCTAACTGCTTAATTTTCTCTTGAGTAGTCTTCGCTGCATGAAGACGGGCATTATCTTGTTGGAGTATCACACCTTTTCTGTTTACTAAAGTTCGTCTTTTTTCTATGAGTGCAGACTGTAACCGTTGTAATTGTTGACAATACAGGTCAGCAGTAACTGTCTCCCCAGGTTTCAATAATTCGTAATGCACTATACCGGAACAATCCCACGAAATACGTAATAACGCCTTCCGCAAGGGTATGGTTGGTTTAGGGGTTGGAAGAGGTCTCCCGTTTGCAGACAATCATTGTTTCGATCGCTTTATGTTATCAGAAAGGATCCATTTTTCATCCTCAGTTACGATCCTAGACGAAAATGGATCTCCGCTTAGTCTAGTGAGCATGGAATTACAAATTGTTTGCCGACGATCTTTATTGGCCTCAGACAACAGGTGTGGAATCCATTTACCTTGTCTATGTACCTTGCCCATTTCTTTTAAATGCCTTTGTACGGTGGACCAGGTAGATCCAAGACTTCCTTGATAGTTCCTGTATAGTTAACCTTGGATCGGACTCCACTAGAGATTTTAAGGCGTCGTTATAATTGAAATAAAATAATTGATTAGTTATGGGTCCCCCTAATATATACAGTTTCTGTCTCTCTTTGTCTCTTTCACACAAAAACAAGACAAAAATTCATTATATTTTAAATTTTTTTTTTTTTTTTGCTTTTTAATACTGAATGATTTGAGTAATTAATTAAACCTAGTGACACAACTTTTTTTCCTCTCTTCTCATTACATATTTATAAGGTACGTATGACTTATGCTTTGCCATGCATTGAATAAATTTTATGCATTAAATTACATTGACATTTAAGTCCATAAAAGTATGAATGATTTTGTGTGCATTTTTCTCTTGAAGACATCCTTGACTGGTGATGCCAGGCCAATGTAACCCCATATTATTATAATTTTCTTAGTAAACCGCCTCTTTTTGCGACCCCCGCAAACCCCGGATGCAATGTAAACAATTATTTTAGTCAATTACTTTCAAACCTCCGTCGGATTAATAAGTTTTTACTATAACAACAGAGAAATTTTGTTGGTTTTAAAACTAATTACTAATTGCGCTCCCAGCTCCAATCGTCTTAAGTTGTTTAAGTTGTTTCAAAAATCGCGCATGCAAAGTCAGAAACTTATCAGTTAGTTTCAACTCTCAGCTGGGTTAATAAGTTCTAAGTACGAAACGGAAAAGCGACAAACTGTCGGTAGTTTTAAATGATCGCGTTAGCAATAAAACTGTTCTTTAATCCATGGATGCTGTGTACGATAACTATTACGATCGTAAATGGTACGCATACGAAATGCGAAAGGAAGTCTTTCGCAGAAACAAACATTTTTTAAGGTTTTTCGCTTTAAAATGAAATGAATTGTTTAATATATTGTTGTTGTTGTTGTTGCTATTTTCTCACGAAGCTAATGAATGTGCTCTTAACAGTGAATGCATACCTATAGCCGATTGTCCCTTCATCCGAGACAATTTCAATTTAATCAAAAGGAAGCCCTACTGCAATTTAGATCGTCCCGGTGCCCACGTATGCTGTCGGACATCATCACAACCGAAAATTGTCGATTTGAATATTGTGAGAGGTAATTAACTTCTTCATTGGCAATCTTAAGTAGAGTTAATCCGTCTGCTTTCAAGTAATACGATTACAAATTCAATTTGATTTGATTTTATTTCTCTTCTGTCGTCAGATGAAGTTTAAAGTTCTGCTAAATTTGCCCATTCGTTCATCTAACGGCAGGAGAGAGAGAGAAAGAGAATTCAAAACGACATTGAAAGAGAATTGAAAATCAATAGAATTTCTTCGACTAAACGCATTCATATGAAAGTGCGAGCACAGTTAAATGGCGGCTTCCAGCGCTGTTACCGATAACAGACAACCCAAAGATTTCTGGGAGTTTACTTTACTTCTTATTTTGAAAAATATTTCGGCCGTGTTTGCCATTTAGTTTTCTCTGCTGTACGTGCTCTATGTCACTTTAGAACTATGCCATAAGATATTCACGCTTACATAGCGCGTTTTGCTTGCAACGCTGTCATGCATTGTGCGAGGACGTTTCGTCCCTTTTCCTTAGGCCGGGGCAGCTCAGCGGCCCAGTGGAGGAAAAAACACACAAGATATTTATTTTTTCACAGGGGCTCTTTATTCTTTCTCTGGTTCTTTACAATCTCCCGATACACGACCTTTCCGGTCGAAAGCCTCACTTCAGCTCTTCCTTATTCTCTACTGTTACCCTATACTTAGCCTATTGTATTCTACTACTATCTTAATCTATGCCATTCTATTGCTAGCTTAATCTATTCTATCCTACCTTAACCTAGCACTACCTTCCCCTCAACAGAGACGGAAAACCCGTGAGCCCAAAACGAGGGACCACTTTCTTTGGTCCTCAAAATTGTTTATTTAACATTTTTGCTTCACTTTTGCGATATATTTATAGTCTCTTGCGTTTTCTTTAGAGTGCAGATTCTACGATTCTCTACCAAATATAAAAGATCCGGCAAAGGAGGGATGTCAATACATCCACAATGTCAATACATCGAAATCTAACATAGTTGGTCGCGTAAAAGCAGAAGCTAGAGAGTTTCCATTTATTGCATTAATATACGCGGTAAAGGAAGGCAGAGCTGGTCAATTTTGTAGTGGCACTTTGATTAGTAGAAAATACGTTTTAACATCCGCTTTTTGTACCCTCAGCGGTCGGTGAGTTTATCGAGCGATAGCTTTATTGCACGTTCCTACCTAACACCCAACTTTCTTTTCATTTCTAAGTCTTCGACCTAGCCGAGTGCGTTTAGGAGATTTGGATTACGGTACTCATACCGATGACGCTGTGCTACAAGATTATGAAATCACGAACATTATACCCCATCATGACTATCAGTCCACAATACTAACTAAATACAACAATATTGCTTTGATTGAGATGGAAAAAGAGGCCGTCTTTAACGATTACGTACGTCCTGCTTGTCTATCTCTAATGGATGATAATGACTTTCGCCAATTTGTGTCGGCCGGCTGGGGATATCCTCCATCAGAACCTTCGTCCCATTTACATAAAGTGAGATTGGACCGTGTCGATGATGACAAGTGTTTCGGAAAAGTCAAACGCTCTCACCTGGAAAAAGGAATTAACAATCGTACAAATATGTGTGCGATCGGTGCTTGTGATGCTGGTGGCGGTAGCCCACTCTTTGTTAATCATCCCGACTTTCCCTGTCAATTTCTCATAGTAGGCATTATGTCGTTCGCTCACGAGATTTGCGGAAGTATCAATGATCCAACTGTTTACACCAAAGTCAAATTATATGTCGATTGGATACAACGCGTCGTTTGGAATTGAATGAAAAAAAAAAAAAAACATTTTCATATTTACAACTTACTTACACATAAATAATATCATTTATAATATCGTTAAGATTGAAACACGTTTTTGTAACTAGTCAGAGTTGTACGTCCCTGGCATACTTTATGGGTGAGTTTTCTTTCTTTCCTTGTTTTATTTCGAAATTTGGTCAAACAAAAAAAGCAGCTTGCCTTCGTATCTCTGGCAAGGTCTTCCAAAACAAAGAGCCATAGCTTACTATGGTCTTTGTGTCATTAAACATTTTAATAGAACTTTAAATGTGTTGCGTATTACAAAGACGAACAAGTTCTTTATTGCACAAAGTTAATGTTTGACTAGATGGTGCAAATGGTGGTCAAGTCTTCTGCATAGTTTAGTTGCCCACACATATCGTGTCATAATTCTTATACGTAAAGAAATCGCTCCTTGTTTTTGTTTTATTTATCGTAAATTGGTTTAAATTTGCTTTGTATGTAAATGTCTCGAGCAGGTGAAGCGCTTCTAAGGATAAGGATAAGTTCGTAAGTACCGTTTTTATGCTTTACGACACGGTTGCTACCGTTGACTTTCTAAAATATTTCCACGAACAACAAGCTGGCACTTGGTCAACACTTGCCAATCCCGGCAATCCCATATTTAACATAAAAGATATTGAAGATCGCAGAATTTTGATCAATGTTGCTGATAATTGCACGAAAAACATGTGTCCCAATAATGTCAACACCATCTATATCAATTGGAGAAATAGAATAAATAATCATTGTCTGCGTATAGATAAGATGAAAACAACCGCTACGGCAACCAATTGCTTTAGCTAATTCAGAAAGTCCCAGATTAAAACGAAAATATATCTTAGAAGGCTGTAAAGGCATTAAATCTTAGCCGTAAATCTATTGTCTTTGTCGTACACAACTCAGAACATTTGGCGTAACATTGCCCACCGACTACGATCGGCGACACTTCGATTCTTATGAAGATGCCGAAAATGGGAATGGGATGGGAAAAAGTTGTAGTAGTGTTTGATTCATCAGCGTCTCTGCTTTGTGTTTTAAAAACCGTTTCAAATCTGGCCTTGAATTTCGACATTCAAGAACGTTCACCGTCAAGTTGTAAAATATCAATAAAAATAAAAAGATTTACGATAATTAAAAAATTTTTTTTTTAAATAAAATCTTAACCCGAGAAACTGGTTTATATATCTTCTCTCTGTCTCTCTCTCTCTCTCTCTCTCTCTCTCTCTTTCTCTATCTTTCTCTATCTATCTATTTGTCTATCTATTTATCTATCTATCTCTATCTGTCTGTCTGTCTCTCTCTCTCTCTCTCTCTCTCTCTCTTTCTCTA
>KK502439.1:412805-431042 GCA_000688735.1 Glossina austeni | reverse complement strand
CTTTCTTTCTTTCTTTCTTTCTTTCTTTCTTTCTTTCTTTCTTTCTTTCTTTCTTTCTTTCTTTCTCTTTCTGTCTCTGTCTCTGTCTATCCAATACGCGTAAAAGAAAGTAAAGACTTTCTTTTCTTTCTCGTCATCCTACCTTTGGTGTTTCTTTCTCTTACTGAAACGAGGTAAATAAGTATGTTCTTTAAACGATATATGACATGTAAGTTTTCCTCCTCTCGTCGCATTATCGAACAATAGCCTATATTCCTCTATCCATGTACGTAGCTTTGTACTTAACTATTTATGATTTCTTTGTTTGCTCCAAAAGCATGAACGATTTCCGTGTAAATTCTATATAGAGAAATTTTGTTGGGTTTAAACTAATTAATTGCTCTTACATCTCTTTACAAGTTGTTTGAGTTGTTTGAGAGATAAGACGTGCAAAGTTAAAAGCTTTACTTAACTAAACGCGGGACTCCCGCTATAAACAATTCTTTTAGTCAATCAGTTATTTTCAACTCTCGACTGAGTTCATAAGTTCTTAATACGAAACGAAGAAAGCAAGTTATCGGTAGCTCTAGATGAGTGGGTTAGCCATGAAATTAATATTTAACCCATGGATGCTTTCTGCAATGACCATTACGGTCGTAAGTGGTACGTGTACGAACCGGGAAAATAAAAAATGTTTTACGAATTTCGCTTTAAAAAGAAATGAATTATGTAATATCATGTTGTTGTTGTTATTATTATTTTCTCACGAAGCTAATGAATGTGCTCTTAACAGTGAATGCGTACCTATTGCCGATTGTCCCCTTATCCGAGATAATTTCAATTTAATCAAAAGGAAACCCTACTGCAATTTGGATCGTCCCGGTGCTCACGTATGCTGTAGAAGATCATCACAAAATTACACGCAACCGAAATATATTGATTTCCGTTTTATAAGAGGTACAATAACTAATTTGTTTATTGACATTTTTCAATATTTCTCAGGGTAAGCGAAGATTAGCTCTACAAATCCTTCCTAAGTATCTTCCATGAGCATGAATAGCAAAATCCATGTCTGTCTGTTCATCCGTCTGCGTGCAAACCTTACGATTATGAACTCGACATTTATTCTACGAAAATCAATTTGACTTTTTTCATAATTAAAAATCAAATTAAGAGAGAATTAAAAATCAAAGAGAATTTCCTCGACTAAACGTACGAAAGAGCGAGTGGTTAAATTGCTGCTAACTAACTGCGCTAGTAATGTTATTGATAACAGAAAATTCAGAAAAAGTCCTGAGTCTTGATTACCTCTTAACTTGATATTACGTCATGAGATGTTCACACTTATATAGCAGCGATCTCACGCATTGTTTATGAAACATTTTTGCTCATTCACACACACATTTCACTAACATAGATGCTCTTAACTTGACGTCATGAGATGTTCACACTTATATAGCAGCGATCTCATGCATTGTTTATGAAAGATTTTTGCTTGACTTTTAAGATATATTTATAGCCTATTGCGCTTTCCTTAGAATGCAGATCCTACGACAGTATACCAAGTCTTCAAAATCCCCTGGGAGAAGGGTGTCATTATACATCGAACATGGATGGTCGCGTAAAAGTGGAACCTAAAGAGTTTCCATTTATGGCATTATTGTACCGCAAAGATAGAGAGAATTTTACTAAGGTCTGTAGTGGTACTTTGATTAGCAAAAAATATATTTTAACATCCGCCCACTGTTTCGCTGGCGACAAGTGAGTTTACGATACAGTAGATTTATTGAATATTTTCACATAATAAATTACTTTCTTTTCATTCCTAAGCTCTCGCCCCAAGTGGGTGCGTTTAGGAGATTTGGATTACAATACAAATGCGGACGATGCTTTACCGCAGGATATTGAAATCAAGCATTATGTACTTCACCGTGAATATCTTAATGCTAAGCTGGCTAGATACAATAATATAGCTTTGGCTGAACTGGCGAAAGAAGCCATCTTTAACGATTATGTACGTCCTGCTTGCCTATCTCTAATTGATGCTAATGAGTTTCAACAATTTCTGATTGCCGGCTGGGGCTGGGGTTCCCGTGAGTCAGAACCTTCATCCCATTTACATAAGACGAAATTAAATCGTCTCGATGAGGAGAAATGTTTTGAAATATTCAGGTACCGTTTGGAAAAAGGTATTAACAATCGTACGCACACGTGCGCGATCCCTTCTACAGGCGATGTCGGTGTTTGTAAAGGTGATGGTCCACTTTTTGTTACCCATCCAGAGTTTCCCTGTCAATTTCTCGTAGTAGGCTATCTGTCGTTCCGTCACGATGTTTGCGGATCTAAAGATGATCCCGATGTTTACACCAAACTCAAATTATACACCGATTGGATACAAAGTATCGTTTGGAATTAAATTAAAAAAAAAAAATTTTTTTAGTAAATTATTTACACTAAAAAATATCACTTGTAGAAGCACATTTCATATTACTTTAAATACATATTTGTGACCAGACGTTATTGTACGTATATGCGACACTTTATGGATAAAATTTCATCGTTTCAATTCGAAATTTGGTCAAGCAGAAATTGCGACTTGCTTTTGTGTCTTTAGTAAGTTTCGCTTACTTTAGCTTTTATACCATTTAATCTTAAGACAAATCGTAACTGATGCGTATGAAAATTGACATTAAAATGTAAATTGAAGATAAGTTTGGTTTTAGCAAATATATATTTATATGCACTTATCGTACAACAAATCATTAAACATTTCTATGGAATTTTAAAGGCGTTACGTAATACAAACACGACCAAATTCTTCTTTTCTAAAAATGAATATTTCATTAGATTACACAACGCAAGTGCTCAAATGGTAGTCAAGTCTTCTGCACATTTTAGTTGTGTTGGTGTTCTCAGTGTGGGATTCTTGTGCGTAAAGAAGTCCTTTCTTCTTTTTGTATTATTTATCGTAAATCGTTTTAAATTTGTTTTGTATGTAAATGTCTCGAGCAGTTAAAGCAACCCTTGCTGACAATCTACGTACATAATTCTCACATCGCAGTTGTTATAGTTGAATCTGTAAAATATCTAAACGAATAACAACGTGACACTTGTTACTCCAATCCATAATTGTGCCCCCTTAGCTAACACTATGATTAGTATATAAACGTTAGTGCAACAAAGAGCATAAGAGATCAGTACTTAGTGGATAGGGCTTCGATATATTTCTTGCATTTCTTTAACCATGCAATCGCCGTTACATTCTTTTGATTTTTCGCCAGTCTTACTTTATTCAATTCCCCATATCGTTTTGTAGCAATTGGTTGACACAAACCTGCTAATCCTGGCTATAGCTTTTTCTATCACTGTTCCTGTCTTTATTACCTAATAAATTTCTCTTTCCTCTTCGCGATTTCTTCTTCTTTTACCGACCCTTCTTTTAAGCTTGTTCGTGGTTTTCTGTTTTGAGTTTGTTTAGTTGGGCGGAACAGGCGTTAAGGCTGGCAAAGAATTTTTATCTTGTCTTAGCTTCAGAGCTTGCTTCTGACGTATACTAGCACAATATTAAGGTGTGTGCAGTCTCATCTAATCAGCAAGTAGCTTAAATCTTTGAATCTCGTCTTTCGTCGGCCTCCCACATAGCGTACCGTAAGTCATATCGATTGACGTGTTTCGAATAACATCAAGTGAAGAGAAATTATAATCCTTTAAGTAAAATAAATAAATGAAAGAAATTAAAAATTCTTTTTGACACTTTTTGTCAGCTGAATATACAAAGAGGGAGAAACAAGGAGAGAGACAAATTAGTGGTAGGTTCAAGTTGCTATTTGAATAGCTTTAATCTTAAAAAATTTATTGCTTGAACCAACATTTGTGGTACGGGGTATGCTAAGTTTGTGCAAATGTATGCAAAACCCAAAAGGACTTGAGATGGCGCCACCTCTTACTACACCAGTCGATGCATAATCACTTTTTGTACCGTTCCAAGCTATTCTGCCTGCATGTCTGTCTGTCTGTCTGGTGTTTGTGCAGCTCTCAATTTTTGAAACATTTTGACGAAATTTAATATACCGACATGCTTTGGTCCAAGGACAAACGCTATTGAATATGAAAAAGTGGTACGATGCGAACCATTTTCAATAGCGTTCGTCCTTGAGCCAAAGCACGTCAGTATATCAAATTTCACGCAAGAAAACAAGACAGACAGGCGGACAGATAAGCTTAAATCAGAACAGAATATGATTCCGAATCGGTCAATGCAATAAAAACTAGACCTATTCCAAATCCATCTGGATGTTACATACATCCGGCCCAACTTAATGTACTCTCGTACCGCAAGTAATGTAGGGCGTAAAAGTGCTTAGAGTAACGTATCGAAAATGTGCTACATTATTTTCCAGGAAATGTTCTTTTAAAGAAAAAAGCACTTTTGCTAGCATCGAAAAACAAGCCCTTGCGAATTTAGATATGTACAATATGTAGAAGTTTTCGCTTATAATACTCAATGAAACAAAGGTTTTTATTTTCAATGTGTAAAAATCCTATCACGGTTTTCCACACCACCTTTGAGGTACCGCGAAGGCGCGTTGCCAATTGTTTGAAATGGTTCTTTGCGATATGCTGTAGATACGATAAAAACAATCATTTTAGTGGTTTCAATCCTCCCAATAAGCGTGCCAATTGTCCCCTTATCCGAGATAATTGCACTTTAATCAAACGGAAACACTACTGCAATTTGGAACGCCCTGGTGCAAATGTATGCTGTATGTGGTAAGAGGTATAGTAACTAATGTGTTTATTGCCCTTTTTCAATATTTCTCAGAATAAGGAGATGGGAAGTTAGCTCTATAAATATTTCGTATCTCTCATGAGCATGCGTAGCACAATCAATGTCTGTCCATTCATCCAACTGCGTACATTCTGATTCATTCAATATAGAAAGAGAATTGAAAACAAAGTCAAATTATATGTCGTCTGGATACAACGCTTCGTTTGGGATTAAATTAAAAAATATATATTTTTTTGCACATAAATAATATCACGTATACATGCACATGAATATACATTGCATATATATGAAACGCTTTATCTGCACATATTGTTCGCATTACTTTGAAATTTCGTCAAAGCATCATTTGCGTCCGTTTCTTTAACGGAATTGGATTCAGAAAATTTATTGAAGGTTATGAAAATTGAAGGAATGTTTGTTGTATATACTTACAAATTCATTACACACTTGCATATAATTTGTATGTAGAAAATAAGATGTTGCTTGAGTTTATGCTGATGTTAAAAAAAAAAGAAAACAATTCTTTGACATAATAAATTTTTACTTTCGAAAAGCATCCGCTATAAAAACTAATAATTCAATGGATATGTCATAAACCAACCTCTGTAAACAAACCAAGTTCTTTATCAATAAATTTTGTATGATTGTGTTGTGATTGGAAAACAAAAAGTCAGCTGATTAATTGAGATAGCTACGATATTTTACAGCGCTGTATATGCAGTGTACTCTATTAGATTGCAGACGGTTTTCACTCTTTTCTTTGCGACTTTACTAGAGAATTCATTGAAAAATTGCAAGAATTTTGAAGAAATTATTTTTATTAGATTGAGAATGAAGGACTTGCCTCGTTTTTCCGCTGCTCTAAGGGCACATACAGATGTCGAAGCTATGTTGCCACTAATGCTAACCAATGAAGAATTGGAAGAAGCCAGAAGAGAAAGATATAATTTTCTTAAAGCGTGAGTATTTAAAAAAAAATAAGGGGATTCCCTTTACCTTTTTTCTTCCAATTTTGTAGGCAAACGGAAGAGGTGCAAACTATTGCCCTTATTTTAGAGCAAATACCTCAAGGAAAGCAAGCACAGGTAAAACTGCAAATGCACAAATTGCGAAATATTGTTCGAGAATGTATGGATTTTGAAGAACAGGCCCAGGTAGTGGAACATGCAACTTTATTTTTATTTTGGCTAATGCTTGGCCAAAGAGTTATATTAGTTGCTACAACTATGCAAATACGTACAGTGTTCGGCACAATTTTTGGTAGCAAATTGGCTAACATACATCAATGCGTTTCCGATATTAGCGATCTTTTGGAAAACTATGAAATAGAAAAATTAAAAAAATGGAATAAAAAGCTGGCTAGAGGAGGCAAAGATTATCCCATGTTTGGTGAAAACATTAAGATTGAAATGAGGTTTGCTGAAATTTGCGATATAAATGATCTGACAGATTGGTCTCCAGATGCCAATATTAGAAATGAAGTGACCGCTCGCTTCAATATGCGGTGGGACCAAAGCGATAAACGTCCTTCTCATGCGGAAGAAAAACTTATCAATATCACCCATGCTTTGGAAAAAAAGGCTAATGACACGGATCATTCAGAATTGATAAATAGTGTTACTGAATTGCTTAACTCTAAAAAAACTAATACGGAACTACAGAACGATTTAATAGAATTATTAGGCTTTGATCATTTCGATTTGGTACAAGATTTGCTTACCGAACGAAGAGCAATGGCAGCTTACCTGGTAGAAATCGAACAAAAAGAACGACGCCAGAAGCGTACTAAACAGTTGCAGAAAAAAAAACAAAGCGGCTTAAACACTAACATGGAAATACGTCCATCTGTAGCAACGGCGGTTGTGGTACAATCGGCAACTGAAAAAGAGCTAAATAAACAGCAAAGACGTGAGGAAAAAAAAATGCATCGTTTAATGCACAGCCTAGGACGTTCTGAAAATGAAAACGACGAACGTACAGCAGAATTAATTAATCCTATGCAGTTGCGTTTACAACATCAACGTAACTTACTAGAAACGGCGCAACGAGAACCTATACTTAAAACGACACAGGATTTTAAAGAATTCAGAAGCAGATTTAATGCCCCATCTGCCACGCAACGTTACCCTTATGTGTTTGATAGCCAAATAGACGCTAAGCAACATGCCGGCTTTATTGGAGTAAATCGTATTTGCCTACCGGATCATGCTGTACGCTCGGACAATCGTCAATATGAAGAAGTGAAAATACCTGCTACGGACCCACCGCCCCTTAACGTGGGTAACAATCGTGTTAACATTACCGATTTAGACGAAATTGGGAGAATAGCTTTTGCCAATTGCAAACAGTTGAATCGAATACAGTCAGTGGTGTATCCTGTGGCCTATCATAGCAATGAAAATATGTTGGTTTGTGCGCCCACAGGCGCAGGTAAAACAAATGTGGCCATGCTGACCATCGTGCATACCATACGAACTCATGTTGAGGACGGCATTATAAATCGTGACCAATTCAAAATAGTCTATATAGCTCCCATGAAAGCTTTGGCCGCGGAAATGGTAACGAATTTTTCCAAGCGCTTGAAGGAACTGAACATAGTAGTGAGAGAGTTGACCGGTGATATGCAATTGACGAAAACTGAAATGAGTGAGACGCAGATATTGGTAACGACACCGGAAAAATGGGATGTGGTGACAAGGAAAGGTCAGTTTAAATCTTTTATAAAGAATACAAATAATAATATCAAATTGTGTTTTAGGAGCTGGTGACGTGTCGCTTATTAGCTTAGTAAAACTATTGATCATAGATGAAGTTCATCTTTTGCATGGCGAACGCGGTCCCGTAGTGGAGGCGTTAGTGGCTCGTACTCTACGTTTGGTAGAATCTTCTCAAAGTAAGTCAAAAATTTGGTTTACTTGCTTAAATTTTTGCTTAACCACTATAAAAATTTCAAAAAAAAAAAAAAACAATAAAGATTTTAATTTACAAACAAACAAACAAAAATATATATAAATAAATAAAAAATATTGCTAATTTTCTTTTTATCTTTATTCATTTTGAAGAGATATAAATTAAAACAGTTGCAATAATTCTGCTAATCAAATAACCTGCAAAAATGTTGTGATTAAGAAAGATAAGAGAAAATTTTTTAATATTTTTTATTGCCACTTTACGTAGATAGAATGTAGATCTCGTATTTGGCAAATTTCGCAATGGTTTCGCATAGAAGGACTTTCAAGACAAGTCGCTTTGAGTAACAATATCTTCCTCACTGCGATCTATTTTACGAGGTTGAATAATCTGTCGAGAAAAACACCCCCATGTATAATTAGAATAATAATTAGGAATTTGTTTCTTTTGTTTTTAAACTTACAATACGAAAAATAGCATGCGACCGACTTGATCTCTCGTTCATGTTCGTTTCGCCTATGGTTCGCTCCTTGCTGCTTTGTTTTAAATAATGAAACAAATCATTTTCGCACATAATAATAATTTCTTCACAATTTAATGTTAATGTTCTTCACAAGTTAATGATACCACTAGACTCATCTATCTTCAAGTCCTGATTTTTTTTATTTAGTAAATCATAGATTCTTTCATTGTAAATATCTATGTATCCCACTCTGTAAAGTTAAAAAAAAAAGAGAAAAA
Source organism: Glossina austeni (assembly GCA_000688735.1). Classification (NCBI taxonomy): domain Eukaryota; kingdom Metazoa; phylum Arthropoda; class Insecta; order Diptera; family Glossinidae; genus Glossina; species Glossina austeni. The sequence goes on along the minus strand of KK502439.1, from coordinate 422,623 downwards.
GATTAACGCAATTTTTTAAATAATTAAACAAGCTTATCTACCGTAGTAAGAACTGTCTATCTGAATGCTGTTGGATTTCTTTAAATATTTCCTTTGTAGCCATGATACGTATAGTGGGTCTCTCGGCGACTTTGCCGAACTACATCGATGTGGCTAATTTCCTCCGAGTGAATCCCATGAAGGGTCTTTTCTACTTTGATGGACGTTTTCGGCCTGTACCCCTAGATACCAATTTTATTGGTATCAAAGCCATTAAGCCTTTACAACAGCTTAGCGATACGGATCAAGTTTGCTATCAGAAATGTGTAGAACAACTGCAACAAGGTCATCAGGTAATGGTGTTTGTCCATGCCCGTAATGCTACAGTACGTACAGCGTCAATTGTCGCAGCAGAATAACACGTGTGCTCTCTTTCTGCCCGATACTAATACTGGTGATTATGGATTAGCTCTCAAAGCCATACAGAAGTCACGAAACAAACAATTAGTGGAACTTTTTTCGGCTGGTATAGCTATGCATCATGCTGGTATGTTAAGAACGGACAGACATTTGGTAGAGAAATATTTCTCGGAGGGATACATTAAAGTTTTAGTGTGCACAGCGACTTTGGCTTGGGGCGTTAATTTACCAGCTCATGCCGTAATCATAAAAGGTGATTTTATTTTATTGATTCCATGTATTCTTAAAGTAATAGGAGGATATCAATTGAATTATCTTTCCAGGTACCGATATCTACGATTCCAAACATGGAGCATTTGTGGATCTCGGTATTTTGGATGTTTTACAAATTTTCGGTCGCGCTGGTAGACCTCAGTTCGATAAAAGCGGCGTGGGCACTATTATCACTACGCACGATAAACTTAACCATTACTTATCTCTGCTCACGAATCAATTTCCAATTGAATCAAACTTCATTCAATGCTTGGCCGATAATCTTAATGCAGAGATAGTTTTGGGAACCATTACAAATGTTGAAGAAGCCATAGAGTGGTTGAGTTATACCTATCTGTTTGTGCGCATGCGTATCAATCCGCACGTTTACGGAATCGAATATGCAGAGGTTATGCAAGATCCTTCGTTAGAGCGTAAGCGCAGAGCCTTAATTATAGGCGCTGCCATGAGTTTGGATAAAGCGCGTATGATACGTTTCAATCAGCGAACTTTCGATTTTAATGTCACAGATTTGGGTCGCACAGCTTCACATTATTATATAAAATACGATACGGTAGAAATATTTAATGAACATATAAAACCGTTTATGAACGAAGGTGATATATTTGTAATGATGTCGCAAGCACAAGAGTTCCAACAGCTCAAAGTACGTGATGATGAACTGGAAGAATTGGACGAATTGAAACGCAATTATTGCAAAGTTAAAGTATTTGGCGGTAGTGAAAATGTTTGTGGAAAAATTAATATATTAATGCAGACCTGCCTATCGCGTGGCTATGTCAAATCATTTTCTCTGGTCTCCGACATGTCGTACATCGTGCAAAATATAACACGCATTGCGCGCGCTTTATTCTCCATTGTGTTGCGTAATAATGATTCGATACTTGCAGGGCGGATATTGCAAGTGTGCAAAATGTTTGAACGACAACAGTGGGATTTCGAGAGTCCTATGCGTCAGTTCTCGCATATTAATATCGAGACTATTGATAAATTAGAAAGCAGAGGTATCAGTTTTTACACACTTCGTGAAATAGAACATAATGAGCTAAAGGAGATATTACGTAGCAGTAAATATGCTGAGCAGGTCTTACGTGCAGCGAAAGAATTGCCCACGCTCCATGTTGATGCTACTTTACAGCCTATAACGCGTACAGTATTACGTATTAAAATCAGTATATGGCCAGATTTCGTTTGGAATGATCGGGTACATGGTAAAACAAGTCAAAACTTTTGGTTATGGATCGAAGACCCTGACTCCAATTTTATCTACCATTCTGAATTGTTTCAGGTATATTACCAATCCGCAATTACAATTCTATTACAAAAGTAAATAATTTCTGTTTATGTGCTTTCTTCTTCTTTTTAAAATACATTTTTTAGGCCACACGTAAATTTGTCTACAGCCAAAAACCACAAGAACTAGTGATGACGATACCTCTCAAAGAGCCTTTGCCGCCACAATATTATATACGAGTAGCGAGTGACACTTGGCTGGGTACTAATGCGTGGACTCCATTAACTTTTAAGCACTTAGTGCTGCCGGAACACCATCCCCCTCTTACTGAACTTTTGCCGCTGCAACCTTTACCTGTTACTGCTCTGAAAAATCCAGTCTTTGAATCGTTATATAATTTTACGCATTTCAATCCTATACAAACTCAAGTCTTTCATTGTCTTTATCATACTGATAATAATGTATTGCTGGGCGCACCCACAGGTTCAGGTAAAACCATAGTTGCGGAAATCGCCATACTTCGAACGCTCAATAAGCATGAAAGAGCTAAGGTTGTTTATATTGCGCCTTTGAAAGCTTTGGTTAAGGAAAGAATTAGCGATTGGAAGAGACGTTTCGAACAGGGGCCTCTTAAAATTAAAGTAGTGGAATTAACTGGTGACGTTACACCGGATATACAAGCTATTCGTGACTCTCAATTGATAGTTACCACACCAGAAAAATGGGATGGTATCAGCCGTTCTTGGCAAACAAGAGAATATGTCCAGGATGTTGTACTAATTGTTATAGACGAAATACATTTACTGGGGGAAGACAGAGGTCCTGTTATTGAAGTAATCGTGTCACGTACGAATTTCATTACCTCACACACCGGATGCAATATACGTATCGTTGGTTTGTCTACTGCTTTAGCCAACGCCCAAGATCTCGCGAATTGGCTGGATATTAAGGAAATGGGGTTATATAATTTTAAACCTTCCGTAAGACCGGTTCCTTTGCAAGTGCACATAAATGGGTTTTCCGGTAATTAAGCCGAATTGTATAACTTTTCTTCCTTTTCTTTAATCATTTATTTGCAGGCAAACATTATTGTCCACGGATGGCCACCATGAATCGGCCAACATTCCAAGCAATACGCTCTTATTCGCCAACGGAACCCACCATAGTTTTTGTTTCATCCCGCCGTCAAACTCGATTAACTGCTTTGGATTTGATTACTTTTGTCGCTGGTGATGAGAACCCCAAGCAATTCCTGCATATGCCCGAGCATGAAATGCAACAAATTCTGCAGGGGATCAAAGACGCGAATTTAAAATTCTGCTTAGCCTTCGGCATAGGTCTTCATCATGCCGGTTTGCAGGAAACCGATCGTAAAACAGTTGAAGAGCTCTTCCTAAATCGGAAGATTCAAATACTTATCGCTACCGCTACTTTAGCGTGGGGAGTGAACTTACCCGCTCATTTAGTGGTTATAAAGGGCACCGAATATTTTGACGGCAAAGTTAAAAAATATGTTGATATGCCGATCACCGATATCTTACAAATGATGGGTCGTGCTGGGCGCCCTCAATTCGATAATGAAGGTGTCGCTGTAGTTTTGGTGCACGATGTCAAAAAGAATTTTTACAAAAAGTTCCTATATGATCCATTCCCGGTGGAATCTAGTCTTTTGGAAGTTTTGCCCGAGCATATAAATGCTGAAATTGTTGCAGGCACTGTGCAGACAAAGCAAGCGGCTCTAGACTACCTCACATGGACGTACTTTTTTAGACGCTTATACCGTAATCCAACGTACTATAATCTGGAAGGTCTCGAACCTTCGCAAATAAATCCTTACCTTTCCGTTTTGGTTGAAAATGTGGTAAATGAATTGGAATCGGCTGCTTGCTTGGTACAGAAAGAACATTTGCTCATTCCAACTTTCCTGGGACGCATATCGTCCTTCTATTACTTGTCCTATCGTACAATGAAGCACTTCTTAGACGTTTTACAACCTGAAATGTCTACATTGGATTTATTACATGCTATAGCCGATTCGTACGAGTTCAATCAACAGCCAGTCCGCCACAATGAGGACAAATATAATGAGTACGTATTAATACATTTTTTTTTTTTAATTCTTAAAGGAATAAACCGTTATCATCTTGTTGGTCATGTGTAGAGAATTGGCCGAATCTTGCCGTTATCGACCGCGTTCAGCTACTTGGGATTCGTCATACACAAAAACTTTTCTTCTCCTCCAAGCTCACTTGTCTAGGCTTGCTTTGCCAAATTCGGATTATTTAACGGATACGAAATCAACGTTGGATAACGCTGCACGTGTTATGCAGGTATTATTTAGTAATGTTTAAGGAACTTCTGTAAGAACTTTATGCGTTCATTTATAAACAAAACCCAATGGAGGAGATATTATTATCTGCGTTCAAAAATGTGCTTTACATTTTGATTTTTATTTCTTATACATTAATGCGATTTGCCAAAAATCTTCAAAGAAGAAATTACTTATTGTATTAAAGTTCGATCTAATATGAAATATAAGTTATATTGCGAAAGGCTAAAGCTAATTAATCTCTTTACTGCTAATTTAATAAAAATGGTGAAAAATCAAATCAATCTACAGACAATCATCAGAGATTTTGGTTGTTTTTTTTTTTTTTTTTTTTTCTATCTCAGGCCATGGTCGATTACACTGCAGAACGTGGCTGGTTGACGACTACTCTCAAAGTGCAGCAATTAATGCAAAGCATTATACAAGCAAGTTGGTTTGACGCGAGTGAATTCCTTACACTGCCAAATGTCAAAAATAACAACGTCCACGTCTTTTACAACGTAAATCACAAAGATCAACATCTGAATTTACCAATTTTGAAGGATCTCTGTCGAAATGATTACGAAAAATTAGCGGGCCCATTACGAGATGCTTTCGAAGAGCACGAGATCGAACAAATCTACAAAATTTTACAAGCAATGCCTGAATTAATGGTCTCCATATCAATACAAGGGCGTTTTAATGATAATAAAGAATGCTTGCGAGAGATAACAAGCAACGATTCGAAATCAAACGTCTGGACGAAAGTACATTCAAACGAAGTAAGTTTATATGAAAACATTGTACATTTTTTAATCATTACATTTTCTTCCATTTTGGGTAGGATTATGTTTTGTGCATCGATATTAAGCGTTTGAATATCAACGCACGTTATATTGACACTGCCGTACATTGCCCGAAATATCCAAAAGGAAAGAATGAAGCATGGTTTTTAACATTGGGCTCTCAAGCCAACGATGAATTGTTAGCAATGAAACGTCTTAATTTGCGTGGCCTAAAGGCTTCCAGTCGTATAACGTTCCAATGTCCACCACGCAAAGGCCGTTTAGTTCTAACTTTATACCTAATGTCCGATTGCCTAATTAGTTTCGATCAACAATACGATTTGCAATTTGATGTGATTGATGCCAAATAAAATGCAGTGAAAAATTTTTAAAAAATTTCCATTGACGACTTAATTTATTTTTTTTTATTTATTCTTATAAAAGTACAAAAATTATTTTTGTATATTAAATATATTGTTTAAATACATTTAAATTATTAAACCACGTTAACAAGTATTTGATAATATTCAAAAAACATATTGAATTATATTAATTTGAAATAAAAGTTTTTTATGAGACAAAAATATTTTTCTAAAACGGAATATGTAATAGCTTTTGCATAAACTCCTTATCACTAATGAATCTCGAATCGTAAAGACTCCATCCTTTATGAGGGCCAAAGAATCGGAAAATATTTGCAACTTTTCTAAGCATTTCGAAAGTGGCATAAAAATCATTAGAAGAAGAAAACAACATAACAAAAGCAACAAAAACTCATCATGTACGAAAAAGAGGAACCTTAATAAGGTTAAAACAAATAATGGTGAAAAATATCTAAAAGCAAACTTCAAATTATTTTTCCCAAAAGAATTGCAGCTAAACCTCTTTATTTGAAAGATCGTGGTAATGAAGTAAGCTCTTTCGATCAACAGCTTGTCTTCGATGAATTTTGGAAGTTTGCAAACTTTTGGAAGCAAAATTTTCTTTTTAAATATTATTGCTAAACGAGAAACAGCCAGGAAAAGAAAACCAACGGCCTGCAAATTTACCAAGACAATGCCAAATTAAATCTTATTTGATATATGAAAATGTAAAAGTTTAGCCTTGTAAACTCTGCATGCTTTGAAAGCCTCAGAAGGACGACTAGCTTGTGTCGTTAAAAAAGATGTTTGTGGAGAGTATTTTCGTGGAAAATTTGAAAAACCCAGAAGAAATCTCTTCATAATTGCTGTCAAAAAGCATATTCAAAGCTTCTCCAAAGCCTTTTCGAGCCATTACACAAGGTGTCATAATCTTCTTTAAAAATATTTAACTCCAGATCTAAATATTAGGAAAATGTCTATCTTGAAAAGTGTAAAAATGATGAACAACAATATGTTAACGTGTGTGTATACGAGAAAGTCGTAAAAAAAATGGCGTTGATTGGCACTTTCATCAATGTGGAAATTAACTGCGACTTCTGACTCATATTAATGACGACGATTATATTGGACTGATGTGCCTTTTATGGGTATTGAAATAAAAAATACTTGAATAATCCTTTACATGAAATACATAACGTAAATTATTATGTAAATCATTCATCAATTTTCTTAAATCATCGTCTATTCAAAATATCACTTTAGTAAAATAAGTCGGACAAAATTAATATAAGTCAGCAATTTCTCTAAACTATTTATTTTGAAAGTGGCAGAGAAATCAATTTTCGTATAAATATCCTAAGACAAAAAATGCCAGCAAACCTTCACGAAAGTTGGCATCAATACTTTTAAATGTGTTAAAATGGAAGCCCTTAAATATCTCGATTAAAGGTAAAGTGATTTATGTCAGTCAAAATTCTTCTTCTTCCAAATTCAATACTTTTTTTATTTATTTGAAGAAATCTGGTGCCGAAGTCCAACAAACACGTTCTGAGGCTTATGGTGATGCAGCTCGACCACATCGCAATTGTCAGTTTTGGCTTCAACGGTTTAAAAGTGGCGACCCGAATTGACTGAAAAGGCTATTTTTCGGCCACTTATTGCAAGAGTTGTCCAGGATACATTGTTGTCGCTCGAAAGGGCAGTTCTCCAACATCTAGCGTACTCACCACACATGGCGCTTCCGGATCGCTGCAGCATGGCTTGGCTGGTATGCGGGTTTCCAAAGTCGGTGGATGGATGGTTGCCAAACCAATAGTAAGTTCTTTCGACATGATATCGCCATCTCGCCAAAAATATTGTAAAATGTTCTGGAAAATGATGGAAACTATTTCGATTAATATAAATATTGTACTAATTTTCCACAATAAATGCCTTTTTCAAGCGAAAAAGTGATCAAAATTTTTGCAAGCACCTAATAAAAAAAACTCGAATGATTTTATTTGCTTTAGTAATAATTTGAAATTTATTGTAACTTATTATGTATTTTGATTTATTGAAAAATTATGCATCCGCGATCTTTGTCACGCTAAAGGTACCTTTAATAATTTTCATTTTCGTTAGCGTTGTATTTATCTTGCTCTTCGTTTAACATCTTTTGTCGTTGTAGACGTAAACGATTACGTAATTGCTGTTGATTCTTTTGACGAAATATCTCTTTGCTCGCCTCCTTGATCGCTTCGTAGATTTTCGCTTGTGACATGATTTGCTTTTGAACATTTTCCACCGCCGGCTCGGCATTGACATCAAAGAGGTCGGAAAGACCTTCGGCAACATAATCATTATTAAAGTTATTTTTCTCGGCCTCGATTGGGTTACGTTTTATAATAGGATATGGTATACGTTCAGAAGTGCGTTTCTTACCGCAACCTTAATAACAAATATAATAAAAATAAAAGTAATAAATTTTATAGCAATTTTTCTTTTCCTTTCGTTTACCTGTGAAAGCATTGCAAAAGGGTCGCTTCTCATAATTCCATTGCATACGACGATCTAACTTATGCTAATAATTTTAAAGATAATTAGAATGAAATTTTAACATTTATTTCTCATTTTAATTTCTCCTTACATCAGCTACATTATCAAATGGCAGGGCAGCGCCCGAACAGTATAACACACAATACCACAATATCAGCGCTAATGTCAATGTCATGTTTTCCCAAAATCTTTTGGAACGTTTTCGTTTTTATTTAGAAAGAAAATTTATTTATTTATTTTCTTTTTTCTTTTTTGTTACTTGTTGTTATAATTCTTTTACACAACCTTTCAGTTCCACGTTTAAGAGACGTTTGATTTGTAATTATTAAACGCAATACATGTTAATGGTTTTACAAGGCGCTCGGTCAATCTCTGGCAAAATTTTTTCTTTTTCTTAATTTTAAATGTAAAAACCATTAGCCAGCAATGGCAGTCGATGTTGAAGATGATAATGGTATTCTTGTTGGCAGTATGTGGTTTCATAAAAGAAACAAGTGAATGTTCAAAGGATATCAAGCTGCGCAAGTAAAATGCTTTTTGGTGGCGATTATGTTCAATGTTAATAGCTTTGCAAGCGAAGTACTTTCAATGGCTCATATAACCTCGTGTATATATAAAGATTTGTTCTGAATTGTTGGAGATTTTCTAAAAGAAATGTATTTACGTCCTTAACCTTAAGTAAACCGCTCGAAATTCAAAATTTCCATTCGCCATTCCCTTGCCCACTAAATTCTATTAATACGTGTCAAAGCTTGCTTCTCCGATTGGTCATGGCACGCGTCCATTTACCGAGAGCTTAAAAACACTTGAAAACATTATAGCAGAAGGATTATACAATAACCCCAACCAGGAAATTTTTGATTAGAACTGCAAACATTTGGTTAGAAGCGATCATGTCCGACCCTTTTTTCTAATACTAGAAAAATTTGTTGTGAGATTCAAGCTTAATCCACACCGCAATCCGTCGATTAAAGCCTTACACAGGGGATATAAAAAACGTCGTATATTAAAATATATTTATGCCAAGCAACAATAAACTTTCCCTTCCTGTCCTTTCATAATAAAGAAAGAGCAACACGTTATACGGAATTTGTCTGGACTGGCCTACTTTCACTACAACATCAAAACACTATATCATCGATCGACTTATGCGGTTATTTCGAATTATTTATGAAAACAGATTTAAGGTGAAATAAGTGAAAAGTTTATAGTGCGCCTTCCTCCAATAAAATGCCCTACAGCGCTTCGTTTAACACAGTTATTCATGTAACAACTTTACAAAATAAAGCGTTATATGGGAAGTGGTCGAGGAAGTGATCCGATCCAAACGATTTTCAATGGCATAGATTCGTGGGCATCAGATTTCTTTAAAATATTTGTTTGTTGAACAAAATAGTACGAGACGCACAGACAGACGGATAAACTTAGATTGCTTCAGAAAGAAATGTTAAATCGATCGATACAATGAAAGATGGAAGTCCTTCTGGCAGTTGCATATATTCCTATTTAACTTAATAGACTCTAGTGCTACAAGTGTTATAAAAAGTTAAAGGGTCAAGTAAGACCTATTGACTGCTAGACGCCCTACAGCCTTTCGCTTAACACAAACCTTCAACTATCTTCGTCGTAAAATATCAAAAAATAGGCTTTCTTGCCATACAAAGGCTTAGGTTTTTGTGAGAAGCTTTAGTCTCTAGATCCAAACTTAATAAATCATTATTTTTTGACTATTTTTCATTATACACCACTTGTGGTACAAAGTTACATAAAGTTTGTTGCGTGTGTATGCAACAACTGGCAGGACTTGCGATAGATCCATCTTTTATTATACGAAGCTTGTCTGTCCGTCTGTTCATATGTCTGTCCCGGTTTCTTGTGTTCAACGATAGGTGACAATTTTTTAAATATTTTCATGATATTTG
>KK502439.1:377245-403319 GCA_000688735.1 Glossina austeni | reverse complement strand
ACCTAAGCATATCCCTTTGTTCGCTTGTCCGTCTGTACGTCTGCCCAGCTGTGTAGTGTACATAGTAAATATTCTCCCGTCCGCCCAAAACGAAGAAATCGTCCGAAAGACCAAAATCAGTCGAAGGTACGCCTGCAATACACACATGCCTAAGCACCAAAAAATGTAAATCCCTTTGCTTTACGTCATTTTTTTTTCTTTGCTTGTGACAGATACACCATATAAAGTTCCATTTTTATTCTGAAAACAGAAAAAATCAACTGCGCCCGGCCAATATTATAGAGGATGAAAATTTAATTTTTTCCCCCTTTTTTTAGTGTTTTTTAGGATAACGATGATGGGTACAAAAGATGCGGTCACGACCAAATATCACTTTCTTGCTTGTTTATCCTCAATATTCTTAATTGGTGAGGAAATGTTTCTGCCAAATTTTAATTTCCTATCTTTATTTTCGGTACTGTGATGATTCACAAAATTGATCCATCAAATCGAGGGGTTTCCGTGAATCAAGGGTTAATAAGAACGTTCTAGAAATACAAATTTTGAAAAAATCATAATTTTATTTTCAAAGAGTTATGCGTAATATTTCATTATATTATTATTAATATTATTACTATTTTTGTTGTTATTATTAAGCGCATATAAACTATGGCACCTAAGTTATGCCAAATAATAGTCGAAACAAAAAAAACACATCACTATGTGTAGTTTTTTTTTTTTGTCTTTTTGATGATGTTGTTCTTCCTACTAATTTTAGATCAACGACACCAATTTTCATATATATATTTATACACGTTCATACCTATACATTTATATATAATAAATTAAGAAAAAAGAGGAAAAAATGTCAGATGCAAATAATGAGACTGTTGTAGCACAAACGCCTCCACAAAATGGTAAAGAACGTTCCAAGTCAACAGAAGAAAAAGAAATACCGCGTGAACCAGCATTGGTATGCCGAGATATTAATGTAAGCTGACTAAAATTTATTTAAAATGTAAAATTAAAATAAAAAAAAAATTAATTAAATTAATTAAATTTTATTCACTACCGCAATACGATATGGAAAACGAATCTATCGAATCATATAATTAGATAAAGACTGAATTGGAATGTCTGGTTAAATTGTTAGATGGTAAGATTTACAAAGACGAAGAAGTGTCCATAGAAGAATTACATCAGTATTTGATTGAGGATGAAGGATCTTGGGCTTTGGGTGATAATTTTTTGGTTTTCGTTCAACGCGTATTACGCGAACAATCATTTTCCCCCGATACCCGTGTTCATCTAATACGTACATTGGCGTATGCCGCTCTCAAGGACGACGTGATTATTATTTTACATCAAGATCGTAAAGATCATACACTTATGAATTATGGTTACGATATAGAGAAGCATACACCGGAAGAACAACAAGCTTGGGCTATATTCGTAAGTTGTTTTTTCTTTTCTTTTCTTTTCTTTTCTTTTTCTTTCTTAAATAATGGCTTAAAATTTTGATTTATGACGACTAGATATGTAATCTTTTCGAAAATGTTGGTCCATCGGAATGGTTATTATATATCTCGGAATGGGAATATAATGGTCAAACTTTATCGAATATCCGTGTCACGACCAAAGTTGTCGTTCATAGTATTCTATCGAATTGTCTTTTGTTGAAGAATACCGGCACTATGATGCTTTATAATATAGCCATCAAAGAAGTCAAGACAGTGGTAAGTGTTACACGATGCTTGCCTTAAAAATGAAAAAAAAAAAATTATTGAAAAAAGAAATTGTTTTTATTTTTGAAAACAGGTGTTTGATGACGTTGCTGTTGAATTAGCCATGGCTATATTGCAGTTCTTCCAAAGCGGCCCAGATGAGGATCAAATATTCCGTGCCTGCAAAGCATTGGTTAAATTTTTAGAGGTAAGTGCTTAATAGCGAGTCTTAGAACCTTAAAGCTTTACGACCTTTCTATGACTCCCTTTTCAAAAAAGTACCTTCAAGCAAGTGGTTTTTGATTTTACTTAAAGGATATCAAAAAAAACTAAAAAAGAGGCAAAAAATACTTTTCCAAAGAACCGAAACTGAAACAAACTACAGGATTGGATTAGGAATTCTCTTCTTAGAATTATAAAAATATATAGAATAGCCTGCGTTCCATGTTGAACGCTAACGTATACCGGAAACTGGTTCTATCCGTGCCTCTATAAGGATTCTATAACCAGTCGGATAACAATGCCAGACGACATTTACATTTCTCACTTCCTCTCTTTGGGCGTTATCTCTGAAAATGTTTTAAACACAAGTAGTGTAACAATGAAGTGTAACAGCTACAAGCAGCAAGTGGACGCATAAAGTTCTGTGTTCTCAAAAATTTAAAAATTTCGTTGCTCATTGCATTGCTTTAACCAATTTGGATTGCTAACGAAGTGCAAAAAGAAGCAGAGGATTCTTTCAAGAGTTTCTAGAGAGTAATCTAGATTTCGGACTAGAGATCTTAAGGTGGGAGTTTAACTCTATGAAGTTTGTTATATTCAAGCCACCTTTCGAACAATTCTGTTTCTAGAATTAAAACCTCTTTTTGCATATTGGCTACAGGATACGAGAAACTGGCTCTACTTGCACAAGTAGTTAGTTTTCGAGTTAGTAGGATTCTGAGTACAGATTGCACACACCCACATTATGAAACGACACTTACGTAATTACTTAAGCGAAAGCGAGAGCTTACCCAAGCTTCGAAGCAAAACTTGTCATTTTGTCCTATTGAATACCGGAAACAGGTTTCATCCGTACTTGCACAACTAGTCAACTTTCGAGTTAATAACATTGTAAGTACGGAGTGTAAATAATAAAATCCAAAGATGTTTATGTCGATCACTTCATTTCCTTTACCGCTACCTCTGAAAATGCTTTAAATACAAATAAGTCAATGAAAAGCAGTAGGAAGGTAAGAGACTAAACACCCAAAGTACTACGCTCTCAAAAATCTGCAATTTACTTTGCTCATCCGTATCGCTTTGCCCGAATTCGATTGCTAATGAAGCGTAAAAAGAGCGCACAGAGTCTTTCCAAAAGCTTAAGCTAATAATCTAGATTTAGACCTTGATGTGAAAGCGTCTGTTTATCTATCCTTATGCTGTTTTATCCACTATGGCCACTAAGCCATCATTCGAACAATAAAATGCAAACTATTCGCACTTTACAATGTAGTTTTACTCTTCTTATTGCCCCTTGAACGTCGTATTAAAGCAAAAACAATTAAAAAAAAAAATGCCATGACCGTGTAGCCAAACAAAGCCGACCCAGACCGTGTAAATATGAAGGCATTGATCGATATGCAACATGTGCAAACATTCAAAACGCGATTATAACGTTAATCTAATAGATTCACATGCTCTTCAATATCATATTTTCCTATTAAATATTTACGCGATTATTTATTAAAAAATTAATAAAAATTAAAAATATTTTTTCACATTTTTCCTTTTCTTTTCTTTTCTTTTCTTTTCTTTTCTTTCCTTTTTTTTTTTTTTTTTAAATATTTTGCTTATGTTTTAGGTCTCGCCCGATGTGGCGGCTATTATACAAATGATTGGACCGCATCCAAAACAATTTGCCGGTAAGAGTGAACGTTGCGATGACCTCATCAAAGCTATCAGTCGCAAAGCTCCCGTCTGAACAATAATAAAATATTAAATAACATTTTTTTGTATTTCTTTTGGTTAAATCAAGAGATTTATATATATTTTTAAGTTTTGTAAAACAAAAAAAACAGAAAAAAAAAACCTTTTTTTAAGAAATAAATTTTAATAAATCGAGAAGTAAAGAAGTTTAAATACTTGAATCCTTGCAACAAAATGGTAAAAATGTTATCGAAGACTTAGAGGCTCTTAGTTGCAACCAATGCTTTTGATTAGAAACAAACATTTCCGATGGCAGTTGCGTGTCCTGAGCATTAGCGGCCGAGTCGCCTGCGAATAGAGAATTTTTTTTTTTTTTTTTAAATAATTTCTAATAGAATTCTGCTATTTATTGTTTATTCACCTATTCGTTTTTCAAATTTCGGTGTCTGAGCTATGGATATAATATCTTCTGGTTTGCGCAATAAAATTTTACCTACACCTTTACACATGCGCAATACCTCGTGATTGCTTAACTTTTCTAAATGCTCAGCATCAAGGAGAGGACAACTTAATAACCATTCGCGTACCTCATCGAAATCATTAAGCAAACGTACGGCACCGTTAACACTAAAACGTATTTGTCGCTGATAAATGAAATCCAGCCAAGCCTCGCAGATTAATTTCAAAATTAATTTCAATATTGAAATATCCTTTGTCGCCTTAATGCAAGGCAAATAAATCTGATCCAAAACATAGCCAACGTAATCACTTTTCTTGTCATTATCGAAAGAAGCTTTTTGCCAATAAACGGTAGGCGGAAAACATAGAGTAAAATTAGCTAAACTTAACAGACGACAGATATCGGAAAGTATTTGAACACACTCCTCGGTGGTTTTCTATAACATATATAGTAAAGGAATTATTAAATGGTATTACGTTTCTCATTAATATTATAAATTACTTGCCTTTAATTTATCTAAATTAACATTAACTTCGCAAATTAATTTGGTCCTTAAAGCCACACAGACCAGCATCAATATATCACTAAGATCGGCAGTAAGTTTAGGCAGTTTAAACTTTTCAAATAATTTCAAACATAAGCGAACATCATGCTCGTGTATCTGAAAGTAACGATGCATTTTCCATTTGCCACATAACTTTTTCGATTCCTCTTTAACCCATATACGTAGACAATGAACTGTGTGATCTGAAAAAGCAGCAAAAAGAAAGGAAACACTCACTCTTGCCCATAAACTGGGTTCATTGGTAAGAGTGAGAAAAGTTTCCGGAATATTAATAATAATAATTCAAATGTGTGAATGAATATATGGCGCAAGGTTGCACTAATTTCTTTCGCTAAATAATCTACTTCAGTCGTAACCAAATTTAGTATCCTGTTCCTTCTTTAAGTAAGTTTTTTCCGCTTTAAGGCCTCCTCCCATCAATTTGAATTTTCCAAGAATTCGAATTTTTTTTTTAAATCTAAACGAGCAAAAGAAAATTATATTCTCACCCATCACCATTATCCTGAAGTAATTCGTAGGCGACAGTTTTGTCGCCTAGAAACGGGAAAATGTGTACCACAGATACTGTATAGTACGGCGAACAGACGGACACCCTTAGCTGCATTCCGAATTTGGAAATCGATATGATTTATGGAGAGTTTTTGAAGCTTGCTTTTTGCATGGTTTGCATGCAGTTTTTTCTGTTGTTGTGTTTGTATAATGAGCAAAAAATTGATTCTTTTCCTCTTCGAAAAGAGAAGTGTTCTCCATTCTACTACTAACTGAATCCATTTTCAATTTCAAGTTGCGTGCAAGTACTGCCAATGTTTCTGCTAAATATGAAGAGTTCAGGTTCATTTATGCGGTGAGTAGAATGTTATATAAACGGACAGACGGACAAACAGACAGATAGTGATAGAAAACATTTATAGTTTGTAAGGTCTTTGAAGTTTCCTTCTGGGCAAAATGAATACACTCCTCATTCTTTGGTGATGGATATAAAAATTGAACAATTTATCAATAAATGGCAAAATATACCCTGACAATAAACTCAAAGATGTTATCGAAAGGCTTGCGTTCCATTGAGAAGAATCCAATTTTATGAAAAATGTATAGAAATATGCACAAAATAATAATTACAAGATCGAGAGATATGCACAGAAGTATGTATATATAACTTACTATTACAAGATCGAAAGATAAGTGTAAAAGGTAAATAATATAAATAATAAATATTTTCACATCTTCTTCATTACTTTGTATATATCATATCTCTCATATCTCTCGATACTTTATATAAATTATATTAGAAAAGTGACATTTCCTTATAAGAATCCAGTTTCCAGATTCTATAATAGATCTTCTCACCTACTGATTGTTAAAATATTCAATGGTTTTTTTGATTTTCTTACCGATCCTATGTAAAATCGGTATTTGTTCGGCAACTGGCAAGAGACTAGAATTGCTCACATCATCACTATGGAAATAATTATTACTCAGATCGATTAAATTACTAAATATCGCTTTCCATACTGTACCGGTATTGGTACCAAAATTCTAAAAAGAAACATAAGCAACATTTCTTTTTTTTAATTACATATTATTTCCTCAAAATTTGAAAAATAAGTTTTTTACATTCATTGGCGAAGTGTTATGGCTATCGAGAAATTGTTCTACATTATGCTCGTTCGCTGACGCTGTCGTTAAAGTTAAACGAAATAAACGATCCCATAAATTATTGCTTACAAAATTTGTTAAAATCTCCGCTACACCTTGCAAAGTAGAATAAATTGGTTCAGGAACATCTGAAGGATTGGAAAAGAAAATGTTCTTTCTAACCTCAAAATAAAAAGAATTTTCATTGCATTTACCGTTAACGTTTTGCATAAACAACCATTTACGTATAGAGTTGACATGCGCTAGAGAATAACACGATATAGGCGTGTCTATCCACCATAGGATAATGTGATCTAAAATAATACCAACATAAGACCACATTAGACGCATACCTTGTAAAACGAACTCATGCAAATTTTCATTAGAAGCTTGACCTGCAAAGAAATGTTGTTATCGAATAAGTTAAGTTGTCGAATAAATATCTTTCGTCGTGAACTTACCAAATATAGTCGGGGATATATCATAAGCTTTTTCAATGAATTGTTTTACAAAGGAACGTTCATTATGCAAAAAGTATTCAATATGTTTACTACGCATATGAATTGTCGAGCTTCCTTTTGTTGAACTGGACCCTGGCTCAGGCGTTAGTGTTAAAGCGCTGTAATCTCTATTCGTTTGCTCTGTATAAAATTGCTGAAAATCGCCATCGCTAGTCAGATTTAAAGTTAATATGCGTAATATTTCCAAACTAGAGCAATTCGATTCGTTTGTGTCACGCCAAGCCTCCTGATCGTTCATATTAAAAAGACCGAACATTAGATCCAAAGAATTCTGTTCGATGCGTTGCTGTGAAACTAACTGTAAACAAAACAAGTGAAAACACAGTAGTGGGAGGCGTGCTACCATTACATGCCCTAAAGTTGAATATCTGAAAATAAGACTATATCGGGGGATTGGTCGAAAAAGTGGTCCAATCCAACTCATTTGCAATAACGTTCGCCTTTTGGCAACAAATTTCATCAAAATGTCTCAAAAATTGCAACCTGTAGGGTAAACACCAGAAAACAAAACACACAGAAAGACATACGGACAGACTAGCTTAGATCAATACAAAAAGTGATTCTGAATCGACCGGTATAAAAGCTGAATCTATCCCAAGTCATTCTTGCTGTTGCATGCATTCACACAAACTTAATATACCCTTATGCATTCGGCGGTGTAGGCGTAAAGAGATTGTATAAATTTCAAGACGAAAATTTTGAATTCGCCGTCATCTATATGAATAATTTTCAAAAGTTTTTTGCTTTTTGATTTCCTTTGTCTCGTCAAGGACTTCGGTTTTCTAAAACCTTGTAAGAAATCCTTCTCCGCAACCGATATTTTTACGATTTACACCGTCTGCATCCGGCCAAAGTTAGACCATAACTTACATGTGTGGGCAGGAGCCGCCAAAACTTTCTTGGACCTGTTCGACCGCACGGAGCCAAAGTTCAGGGACCTATGGATGACGAAAGTATGTCTAAAACTCTCGATGTCGTCGAGCATTGGCATAATGTGAACTGTGTGATGCTTATGTTATGTGTACATTAAGAGCAAGTGTTCTACAGAAAAAAAAATGGATATGTCCAGCAATTAAGTTCTTTGTCAGCTTTGCCCAGCATTCCCATTCCTTCACTATCCGTCTTGGTAGTGCCTGCATATCGTACGACGCGCTACCGCAACTCCTCGATCTTCAATCACACTGCCCTCCTCTGTAACAATCTACTAACAGTGGTCTTTCCTGCCGTCCCTGACGTTTCTACTTTCAAGTCAATCCATAAACGTTCCTCATCATCACCATACAAAGAAACGAAGAAAGAAAGGTCTGCTTTTCTACATTGTTATTTAAGGCACTAGTTTCGCTTTGCAAAATTGCCATAATCTCGAATGTTATTTTGTAGCTCTCACCTGTAAGACAGAGGCAAAGTCTACGCGTTTATAAGGTAACAATAAAGCCGGGTACATATTACTGCAGATATTCGCATTCATTTGTTCATCTGGCAATTTTGGCGATCCATTTGCTGTGGAATCTACCAAGGGCTTACGACACTTATTGTAGAGTTCTGTTATCTGCAAAGCCCAATTCATCCACACCTCGGATTGTAGAGATTTACGTAAAAGAAAATTTAACTTTATTCAAAAAAAAAAAAAAAATAAAAAAATAAAAAAATAAAAAAAAATAAAAAGTAAAAGTTTCCTTACCAAAATCTAGGCTCATTTCAACTCACTGTTTTCTTTAGCACAAAAGTCAGTTGACAAAAACGTCTATCATTTAATTCGGTAATGACATGAAATTTATGCATTAGCAAAGTATTATAAGGGCTACGTTTGATTTTCTTCGATAATGATTGGAAATCTTTATTCATAGTGTTATCTTTTAAACTCCAATATTGATCCACAATCTGTTCACATTCGTCTAGTAAAGTGTCCTAAAGGCATTAAATAAAATTTTAAAGATCTCAAAATATAATTTAATCATATCATATCTATCGTACGTGTTCGCTGAATATGTCCACTTTAACGTCGATTACTAAGCGTTTCGTAATACGCCTTAAATCTTGACCCAGTTTTGTAAGTTCCGCAAACATGTGCATAGGTTGAGATTTATTACGACAATACCATTTCGGCGTCGTACTCATCGCACCTTTTTTGTTTTTTTTTTTTGTTTTTCTGTAAGAATTATTATTAATGGCAATGTTATTGATTAGAATTTCTATTAATAATTTTTATAAATATAAGGATTTATTTATTTATTTATTTATTATTATTTTTTTTTTTGTCTTTATAACGAAGGAGAAGCACGTGAATTGATTGACAAACGTTTATGGCATTTATTTAATCAATTTCCCTAACAATTACTAACTTCGCTTAGCAACCTTTCGACAATGAGAAAAAAAAAGTTAAGTAACTCAAAAATTGCATTTGCAGCCATGCAGTAAACGCCCGAAACTTCATTAGCAATTTGATGCATGCATTGTGCAATAACACTTTAGGTAATTCATCAGCGTTTCGTCCTCTTTGAATTTCGTTTCACCCTACCTAAGAAAAATATTACTCAACCTCCGAAGAGGGGTTTCTCTAAATCAATGTTGAAAAGTTAAAATCGCTGTTTTTTTATAATTATTCATTACCTCCGAAGAATTAAGTTTGAAGCGAGCGTCCATGGTTCAACAACTAGAAGTTCCACTTAGTGGTTGCGATAACCAAAACGTAACGTAAACTGCATGGAAGGTTATGCAATTGACTGCATAAATATCGTGAGATAAGATCCTAAAGCGTCGGCATGCCCGTTTCCCAGATCCAATGCGAGCTACTATTTTACCTGTACCGTGTGTAAAGAAAAATGACAGCTTACTAGTCTTAGCGGATAATGACCTGGAAATCGATGCAAGCGTTTACGAAAACAATCTAAATTTAAAAAACTGAAAGCCAGTAAAACACATTGACGTAATCTTATTGCACAAATGTCTCTTAACTCTCGACAGCGAACTCAAAATCGAAAGTAAAAATAATCCTGATCGACGAATCGAGGCGTTCATATTTACCAACTAGTTTGCAAGGAAAAGGTTTCGATATCACCATATCTTCTATTTTTTGTAAAAATAAGTAATTAAGATTTTATTATACGCTGTCTTCGGAAGTGCCGCGTTGAGCCCAATGTGACTTTCTTGTTTAAATTTTATAATGCGCTGTCTGCGGAAGCCAACCACCAAACGTCAGTAATCATGAAGTCGAAATAACATTTTTATTTGAAACTGTTAGTATTGGTCGCTTCGCAATGGACAACTAATGCGGGTTGCAGTAATTTTTATTATAGATATCTTACTAGTAATACAATTCCTCCATTCAGTCAAAAAATAGAATCAACTTTTACGTAAAAGTGATCGATTTACAAAATTTACCTCGTGCTCTATGACTGGTTAATAGTGAGTCTATTCGAAGAGAGTCTGCTTCAAATGGATTTTTTTTAAAAACTTTGCCATTCGTTTATGTGCACTCTTGCAAGCTTATTCTAATAGAAATCTGCCTATAATTTGTGGATGTAATTGCATTATTTTAATGTATAAATGAAAGACTTGTTATTTTCAATTCGATTTTTTTATCTTTTGATTTTCTCGTATATATATGTATGTATAATTTTTTTTTTTTTTTTTTTTGCTTTTTATTTATTTATTTCTTTTTTCTTCTCTTTTTATTAACTATAATATGTAGAGTTTGATTTTTTAAAATTTTCTTCTTCCTTGCATTCTTTTCGCATATATAATCCTCACAATATTTATGTATATATGTATTTTTAAATCATTCACACGCATTGCATACAAGTTTTCTTTCAAAGTTCGCCTCTTTACTTAATGCTTTTAATTTTTTGTTTTTCTCTAGTAAATCTTAAATAAACGAAATGTAAATATACAACACATTTATTATTATTACCGTTATATTGTTAGTTTATATAATTACTTAATTATTTGCATTATTATTATTATTATAAATTGTTTTGTTTAACATTTTCCTGGCTGTTTAGTTACGTTTCGCAGATTTGTATTTATTTTATTATTATTCGTTAAGTATTTTTACTTGTAGTTGGTTTACTGTTTTATGTTTCTGTATCAACTTTGACAACTTAAGCGAAAAAATTTGTTTTTGTTTTCTCTTCTTTTTTTTTGTTTTTTGCTATCACAATAAATTGTTACAATTATAGTTTAGTTTAGGTTTCAGTTGAATGTTGTTTTTTTTTTCTTACATTGCTGATAGAGTTTATTTGTTTTCCTTTTTATGTATGTATTTTTTTTTTTGTCGTCTTATAACAATATATATGTAAATAATATTAATTATATAATAAAATATTAAGTTTTGTATATGCCAACTATTTTTTTTTTTTTTTGTTTGTCTATGTTGTAGATAGTAATTTTCATTTGTATTGGTATGGATTTTTTTAAAAAATTCTGTTTTTTACTATTTTATATGTATATATATATATATGCTTTTTTTAATGGTTTTCAATTTTCATTTATATAATAATAATAATAGTAATGATATAAACAAATTTTAAGAGAATGTTTTTGCATTTTTACTATAAATTATTAGTAAATTATTATAGGGGTGTATGTATATGTGTATGCAAATGTGTGGGTACAGTTGTAATTATGCAATTATTCAATTTTCTTTTCAATTTGCAAGTAATTATAAAAAAAAAAATCTAATATTATTTTTACTCCACACTGATTTTATTGGTTTAGTAAAAATAAAAACAAAAATTAAAAAAAAAAAAACAAAAAAGAAACACAATTAAATAAAACCTAAAACAAAAATATGTGAAAAAAACATTTTTTTCATATTATAAAAACACTACTGCTTCCCTTGTAATTAATCCAAACTTTAAGAGTCGTTGTTTGTATTTTATTTCCGGTTATTTATTTTATTACCCTCTTTTTCTTGGCTTTTCTATATATAACTAAATAAAAAATTAAAAAACATGAATTTTATTTAATATATTATATAAAACATTTTATATATAATTGTTATTTTCATAAATTCATTGTAATAAAAAATAAAAAATAAAAATTGTATGGACTTTTTTTTAGACCTCTGCTGCTTTATCATTCATATTATCATTAATATTATTATTTTTTGTAATTGTAGTAGCACTAGTAGTAGTAGTAGTAGTAAGATTAGTAGTTACATCTGTTGTAGTATTACTAATAATTTGTTGCTCTTCAAGAGTTGGAATATCGTCTTGTATTTTCAGGAGTTTTAACCTTGGGTTATATTTCCCTGCTAAGTAATATGTATCATTGTTATCGTATATTGATTGATATTGCTTTGAATCGGCGCCAAATTTTGCAAAATAACATTCAAACGGTAACACTTCGCAACGATGCGATATTGTTTGTACATCATTTTCGTCTTCGTGCGGCGATTCAAATAAAGCACCCTATAAAGGTTTTTGAAAACAAAATATAAAATTAAAAATTATTTTAAAAATGTGTTAGATTTTTTCTTATAGGATTTCTTTATTTACCGGATATTTTAAGCTAGGACAACCGGTAGTTTCTTCAGGATGATAAAACCACCTGACTCGTACAACTTTATTGCTAGACGTCGTCTCCCACATGGATTCAATACGTCCAATATATGGCCGATCAGGTCTACCCGTTGATAAAAATACTGCACAATCCCCAACCTATGAAATTGAATGTAAACGAAAGGATTTTAAAATTAACAGCTCGCAGACAATCGGATTTAAGTCATTAATTTCTTCTTATCTCTTAACCCGTTAACTGTGTCGCCCCTTTGGAAACTCAGTGATTGCGAAAATATTGCTAAATATATTGTTAGGGCAAATGCACATTCACAATGACAAAACTTTTTCAGGAAATCCGAAAAAGACGGATGGACGTATCACGACGTTTATACTCTCCTCATAACATAGAAATCTTGTAGTTTTTGCATGACGACTATACTCGTCAGATGCAGTTAACTGGTCAAATGCTTATGTGTCTCCACTAATAACTGATTTAAAATTTAGAAGCTCGAGGTCCTACGTCTGTTAGGCAGCAATCTTATCAAGGAATTTGTCCATTTCGTACTTCTTCCAGTCTATGACGGGTTTACAACAAAAACTTTTACTATGCATCTCAAATTAAATTAAAAAATCAAATCAGTTTACAAGTATTTCCCAATGTCTGGCCAAATTCACTTCGAAATTCTTTCCTTAAATAGCATTTGCGTTTCTCTATTCCAAGTGACGTTTTCTCAACTTTTTTTTAACAAAGGCCATACTATACTTACTGTTATAGTTTCTTTTCCTCTTTTGATTGTTTTATAGAATTGCTTTCGTGCTCTACCCTTGACGCCCGCTTTACGGTACGCTTTACCTAGCCAACCCCATAATTGACGGTCGGGTAGAAAAGCTGCAATTTTACTGCCTTTCGAGTTATTATGTTCCACCGCGTCATCGCCTTTAGTCTTTAGGAAAGAAAACGTTTATTGAAATTGAACAATTAATATTTTATTTACTTTTTTATTTTTTTTTTTAAATTAATAACATTAACAAATATTACCTCGTCTGAAATTTCTGACATAAGATTCGAAGTACTTTCATCCTCTTGGTCCATTTCCATATGTTCTGTTTTCACTTTAACCGTAGCCGGTATGGCCGGTGCCGACTCCACTTTTATTGCTGGCACCTCGTGCATTTGAGCGTCCTCTGTAAGCGTATGTTGTTCTTCGGCAAAGTCTTCGATCTCTTCTTCCTCTTGTTCGTCCTCTTCGCGTGTATCTGGTTGTGACGATTGATTCACACGACTTTCTTCATATTTACTTATGAAGGTAGCTGTGTAGCAGGAGTTTTGCGCCGTCACTTCTGAGGAGATACTAACTTCTATTAAATTTTTGCGATGATGATGTTTTTTATGCTTCTTCCGTTTCTTATGCTTGTGATGTTTGCGGCTGCACTCTGTAGTAGTTCCGCCCGCGGTCGTGCTCGAATCCAATAGGCCATTATTATTGCCTCCTGATGACGTCGCAATACAGCCTGTACTACTAACTGTATTTTGCGTTTTTTTCTTAAGACTTTTATTGCGCTTCTTTTCACTACGCTTCGCTGCAAATATCTCCATGGCCGAGACATGGTAAATGTCACTGGCTTTAAAATTACTGGCCGATATGCTGACACGTTGCTGCTGCGGATGATGGTACTGATGATGTTCATCACTGTGATGTTGCGTCATCTCAATACCAGCACCACCACCACCACCAACGATCCCTGATTTAGTAGTACTGGATTTCTTTTGTTTGCCTAAAGAGTAGAGGGGATTATCGTTGTACTCTGTGGTTCGTGTTGTTGTATTTATTTGTTTTATTGGTTTTGTTTGTTTGTTGATAGTAGATTGGATAGGTAGGTGGTACACAAATACACACACAAGAAAGAAATAAAAAAAGACAAAATAAGAATTTCCGCGTCAAAAATCAAATGAAAAATGATGTTAATTTCCAAATGAAACAGACAAAAAAAAAATGTGCAGAATGAAATGGAAAATGGATAGAAATGAAAAATATGATATATGTACCAGATTGACTGACTGAGATCGATAGTTCGATGAATTTTAAGGAGAAATCATGAAATCATATGTTAATGCGTATCAAACCATGCACATGAACGATCATAAATAATAGTACTTACCCACTATGGGATAATCACTGAGAAGGAAGCGTATATTTTGTAAGCGGATCCGGCCGCTATCACCATCATCAAATTCAACACTGACAAATTCTTGCGAAGTAGCACCATCATCGGAAGACTCTGATTCGATTGCTCGACCCGGATATAAACATCGATATTGTTGACTCCAGTACGCACATAAGCGAGTTCCTACCGGTACATTTTCTACACTCTTTGGAGCGACTTCCAAAATCTGTCGAAAATAGAAAGCATAATCTTCAATTCGCTTCCTCTCTCTCTCTCTCTCTCTCTCTCTCTCTTTCCATGTATCTGTCTATCTATTTCTCTCTCACTATCTCTCCTATAAACAGCAATACTTACCGTATCCTTAAAAATTTCTTCCCGTGACATAATGTGCGATTTGTTGCCACGTTCGCCGTCCAAGGTTATGGCATAGACATCGGGCGGTTGTAAAGGTTTCATAATGCCTGCGTAGAAAAGACCACCCATATCGGTAAGAACTCTTGTCTCCTTACGATACAAATGCTCTTGCGTCAACATTAGAGTATTATCTAAAGGATTCGTTCGCTTTTGTGAGGTCGCTAACGATTGTGCACTTTCATCTTCACTAGCCGCTTTTCTTTGACTTTTATTTCCATCTTGTTCTTCTTCGGTAGATCGCCTCG
The DNA here is from genome assembly GCA_000688735.1 of Glossina austeni. Lineage (NCBI taxonomy): Eukaryota > Metazoa > Arthropoda > Insecta > Diptera > Glossinidae > Glossina > Glossina austeni. Next base: position 388,201 of record KK502439.1, on the reverse strand, counting down.
AACAACTCGAAACCAATTTACGTTCTTTACAAGCAATTTGCGGTAACTTTTCGGAGGATGGATGTTTTTGAGCTAAGCGTAAAATAGAACCAGTAGAACGTTGATCCGCCGAGGCGGCTAAGGTACTAGGCTCCAGACGTACTGGTTTATATACAGGAGTAGATGTGTTGCTATTACTGACGTTGGCATGAGAGGTGGTGTCACTTTCTAACTCTAAATCAGGCGGTGGAAATTGAGGATGTGTGGTAAGAAGATGATTTTGAGACTTATTTGAATCCGCAAAGCGTATAAAACTTGAAGATGCTAAATAATTAGAAACGGGAACAGTAGCGTTCGAGGACTTCGTAGAAAATTTTCCAAATTTATAATCACACAATGGCGAAGACGAGAGACCGCCACTAGATACTGATGAGCTCACCGGAACTACACTATTGCTACCAGTCGCTGCTGCTACAGCTAGGGAAAGCGTTGAGTTGCTAACCAAAGGGATGCCGGGCGACGTTGAAGTTGCTAATTTAGAACATTTTTTTTTCTTTTTACTTTTAGAAATTTCATCGAGTTTACGTTTCTTCTTGCGGTACTGACGGCTTATGTCAGCCAAACGTATTCGCATATTGCTCTCCATAATATTGAAGATCTCTTGCGGCGTCGGCCATTTGTTGACGCGTTGATAACTCGGTTCCACAGCACTTTGGAAGGCGCTCTGTAATTCCTGCTGTAATTGCGGATCATCAAAGTCAAGGTCTGCTGTCGAACATTCTCCCACCATTAATTTATGACGTTTTTTCTCTTTAGAATATTTCTTTTTATTCTTTTTACCGCAACGTTGCGATTTCTTGCTACTGCTACCATTCGAAGAGGACTTTGAAGATTTGGAATGATGTTTATGTTTCTTACGTTTTACTGGCATCTCCAAAGTATCACCATTCGAAGGAAAACATGCACCGTTAGTGGAAGGTAATTCTAGACCTTCCATTGAAGGAAATTTGGAATTTTGACGATCTATGGCATACGACGGCGCACAAGAGTTACTTGGTCCTGTATTAAAACTCGCCTGAGCGAATGAGGTGGAAAAGCTACGTGGAGAAGAGATTGGTTGCTGAAACATTCCATTATTGCTGTTGCTGTTAAGCCCACTGCTCTGCACTTCCTCTTCCTCTTGGATGCGCTGTTCGGCTAAAGCGCATAATAATTTTAGGCCCCCTAAAGGTTCGACTACATTGTGAGGAGCTTGATGAGACGGAGGCGGCAAGTTATTATTATCTTGATGAGGTAAAGGATTGGAAAGAGAATGAGGTGATGTGGATGGTGGAAGGAAAGTATGTGATTGTTGCTGCTGTTGACGATGTTCAGCTTGTTGAGAGTCTAGGATTTGACAATTTGAATCCATTAGCGACTGATCAGGCACAACATGGCCCGCTGTTCCTTCATGCACATGATCTAAGGGTTCCTGCTTTACCCTTATGGTTCCTGGTTTCACTAAACTGCTAGTACTAATGTTTGATAACAATTCCAAACCAGTCAAATCTTCAGGATTAGTTGACTGAGATGGTGGAAGGGGAGCACTGCTACTACTAATGGGAGGGGTCGGAGGTCGATTTTCATTGCACTTTTCTTCAATTACGGTTGGCTGGTCAGAATTATTTCCTGCTATCTTAGATACCAGCACTTCTGCGCTAACATTCGTAGAGCTTTCTACTTGTGGTGGAGTTTCCAATACTGTCTGACCTTTTACCAATTCCAGTGGTTGTTGAGCATCTGTATCGTGATATATTTCATCCGCTTGAAGCTGAGGTGGTGTACAGTTACCTGTGGAACAAACCTCGGCTGTTATTGAGGATACTGTTATTTGCTGCTCCTGCTGCTGCTGTTGATGTTGCTGCATAGCTAATGGGCAGGTGGAATTTTCATCTTCACTACATACTGGAGTATCCGTTTGTATGTTCACATCTTGCATCTGAGGAGCCGTTATCGTAGGAACGGTTGGTAATGTTTGCGTTACGACTCTTGGCACACCAACCACAATTTGTGACGTGGCTTCCAAGTTGGATGTTTTAAAATTAATAGCTGTGTCATCCGCTAATGGTGTGGGTGGACCCACAGTAGTCGTTAAAGTGGATGCTGAGTTTTGATTGGTATTCAAAAAATTAACATTAGAATTCAAAGATCCTGTTTGCATCGAAGCAATATTTGTGTTGGACGTGAGTGTGGTAGGTACCGATGAGTGTGATCCTGTCACTCGATTTAAAGTAGCGGACAGATTTAGTAAAGCTGGAGTAGGAGAGGAACCAGCGGTTTGAAAAAGTAACTGAGGTTGTAGATGTTGGGGAGCCGCTGCTGCTGCCACTGCGGCCGATTCCATAGTAGCCGACGTTGGCGGTGTAGGTAAGCGCATCAAATTTAAAGCCTGGGCGGGACTTGATAATTCCAGCAGATTCGTTGTGCTATTGGCCGTAGCAGATAATTTATCACGGCTTTCAAATGGAGTAGATGCGGAAGGAGGTGGTGGAGGCGCTGCGACAGCTGCCGTAAGTGTGGTGGTTGTAGTTTTTGCTGCCGCCGCCATAAATTCGCCAGCACTCCACTCTTCTAATTTCAAAGCAGACGGCGGTATTAAGAGAGGGGGCGGTGGTGCTGGTGGCACTAAAGGAGGCCCTGTTGTCAAAGTAAGAGTTCCCGGCGCTGGTGCTAAAGTTTTCTGATGTGCGGATTTATGATGACCAATTTCATTTACTGACTGAGCTGTAGCTGCAGAAGCCACACTCATAAAACGTGTAGTCGAAGTTGAACTACTGGACGTGCTCATTGTACTGCTACTACCCGAAGGTGTGGCTCCCAGACTCAAATTAATGGAACTACTGGTGCTATTGGTCTGCTGATTGTGCTGACATAGAGTAGAAGTTGCCGCTGCAGCTGCCGCCGCTGCCGCTGCAGCTGTTAAATAATTTGAGCCTAGTAATTGCAATGAAGTGGCATAAGAAGGTGCCGCCGCGGCCGCTTGCAGCGTCGAATGCGGACTCATTGAGGGAAAAATGAAATTTGGTGGCGGCTGCAACGTGGCCGGTGTCGAACCCTGCGGTATATATGAGGGCCAGACAAAGGCCGCTGCCGCCTGTTGAAATGGATCTGTGGGTGTATATAGAATTGGATAATTTGATAACCCTGCTTTTTTTTTTTGTTTTGTTTTTGCAGTTGTTGCAGTTTTTGTTGTTGTTTTTAAGCGAATTCATTGAATCGAACCAAAGCAATGAAAAATTAACCATAATTTATTTTGGAGTTTATGGATTTGTTTGGTTGATTGGTAGTCAAGTGATGTGTGAGTGTTTTTTGTATGTGAGAGAGTGTGAAGCGAGAGAGAGAAACGGGAAAGCGGGAAAGAAAAGGGGAATTCAAGCAGATTAGTTAATGCGTTTATAACTTTTTTTGTTTTTTTCAAATTAAAGATGAATAATAATAAATTATAAAAATTAAAACAAATAATATAAATAAATTAAAATAAAAATGACAAAGAGTAAGGTGAATGAATTTGCGAACTAACATACCTAAAGGTGTCGCTGTAGCGGGTAATAACACTACTTGACCACGACTTGCCTCGCGAGAGTATTGTAAGCCTACTGTGGCAGGAGACATGGATATCACGGATTCAATGGGAAGTGGACCTGAAGATTATTAAAAAAAAAAAAAAATAAGGAAAACAGCTCATAAGTATAAAGAGTTAAAATATTAATAATTATGTGTTATATACTTGAATATTGCCAAAAAGTTGAAGGAGCACGATTAACACTTTGTAGACTGGCCGCACTTATACCCAATTCTTCCGCAGCGGCAGAACCAGTCATTAAATCACCGTTACCAGTAAAGTAAATGTTGCCACAACCGGTGCCAACACCACCTGGATAATAATCAAAAGAAAAATATAAATTCGCATTATTCCTCTCTCTGGTTATGCAATTAAATTTTATGCTGGTAAATATGCCCAAACAAAGGCAATATCAATTTTTTTCCCCTACTACTACATCCCTTACCATTGAATACGAGTATGATTACATGCAAAAAAATGGCGCTTTTTCTCTTTGGGCAAACTTTATATCATACGAAACAACAATAAATCAATAAACATAAAATTCAATTTAAAATATTTGAGAAAAATCCCAATATCAATATCAACAGTAACTGACGAACATATACAGGAAATTTAATTAAAATCTTAAATTATGCAAAATTTTTCAGAGTAAAATGGCAGCTAAAAGTATGCTATCAATAATTTCCAATGCATAATAACAAGGGTGAATTAATTTTACTTTGCAGCACTTTATATATTTACAATAAAATTTTATAATAAAACTTTAATTTTCAATTTATTTGTGCAAAAAACATTAAACTATTTTTAGGAAAAAAAGGAAAACTAATTTTTTTTTTTTTGCTCAAAAATATTTTACAAACTTTATTGGGCTTCCATGAATATGAACAAATTTCACAACAATTTTTGTGTATTTTCGGCTTAATATTTCTTTTCACATTAAAGTTAACTTTCCAAAGTATTTTCCATATAATTTTCTTTCTCAAAATTGAATGTTTTTCTTAAATTTTTGTTGGATATAAATTTGCATAGAGCAAAAAATGCAAGAGAACACACACAAACACACACACACACATTCAGATATCAACTAGGAAGAAGATATTTTAGAGAGACTTGTACACCACTCGACCGTTTGCCAATATGTGTGTATACGAACTAAAATCAAGTGACCTTGAACTATTTTATTAAGCTGCAATTGCATTTGGAAGGGCTTTTTTTTTTTTGTTATTATTGTTGTTTTTGCTGTTGTTTTTGTTGCTAGTATTGCTCATGCTTTTGCTTTTCTTGCAGCTGTCGGTGTTGGCACAAGTACGTATATCCGCGTGTATTGGTATTGGTGTTGATATCCTAGAATATTATATGATTGTATGTGTATTTATAAATGTATACAATAATTAGTTGAAAACTTTACTTTTAGTCTCTGTTTTCCTGCTGCTTCGCAAACATAAACCAAGTTTACGAACAGTTTGAAAAGCAAAAAAGGGAAAGGAAGCGAATTGAAAGTGAAACCAATGCATATGGAATAATTTACGAAAGCCAAAAGATAGGCAACAAATTTTCACGCCATATGAAAAGTATACTATAAATTTTTATATATTAACTAAAAGTAAATATTTGAGAATCTTCATAGGTGCTTCCATTGGTATTTACAGATAAAAATAATTAAAGATATGTCAGACTAATCCAAGAAGTGTGCAACTAATTGCATTATTATTATCTTCATTTTGCAAATATGCACGAATAAGTTTTTAAAATTTTATTTGTAACTTTGAAGCTTTATTCGAAGTAATTCGTTCAATATATTTTATTGATAGTATTGGCCATCGTTAGCTACGACTTTTCTCCATCTTCCATCGAATTCCATCCCCAAAAAAACACTCATCTTTTAAGAACCAATATTTAGTTATCGTCATAAGGTCGAAGCACGGTTCAAACAAACAACAAGTCATCTATTGAAACCTTAGATTCCAGATCGTAACTGCAAACATTTCTTGAACAAGATTTTTTATATGGATCCATATCTTCTTCGCATTAAACCTTCACGATATAATAACTTATAGTATATTACGTCCACTTTTTGGAGCAACTGCATCAATTATTGTTGGTAGTGGTGCTTAATGATAATTTCATTTGGTTGGCGCAAACTGTAGTAGTATCGTTGATATTATTGGTTTCCATATTCTCTATCGTGGTTATTTAGGCTTTGGATATCGTAGCACATCTACTTTTCATCATTCATAAAGATTGTGCCGCGCTATCCTCTCAGTTAACCAGAAAAGATAGTTTCTGGAAAATTTAATTTTTGTGGCTCAAAGCCATATCTGTTCGAAGCTCCAAGAAACTATATTCTGTATGCTTTACTGTGATAAATTTTACAGTTGCGTGTAGCTTAAAGATATCACTGTCAAACAAAGAAGTCACAGTTGTATTCCACACCCCGCAGTGTTAATTGCAATTTCTTTTAGACAACCGGTCCGAATAAGTTTGTACTCCCAATAAATAGATTATTCTCTCTTGAAGAATGATCATTAAAAAGCGTGAATAAATTTCTGAGAGACTAAAAGAATATAAGTTTTTAAATTTTGTCCATTTTTTCTTCAGCAATCGCTTGTAATAGCATTTCTTACTTCTGAAGAAACCTAAAGAAATTTTTTTAAAAATTTCATTCTTATATTTTAAACATTATAACTTGCAGAATGCCATCATGCGGCCGTCTTGATTTGGAACTGCTTTGTTAAAGATAGTAAGAAGTCAATTATTTACCTTTTAGCTGCATACACGTTTTCAAATCTCTTTCAACAAAAACACAAATAATAAAGAAAACATAGAGAGACTTTCTCGTTGTATAAGACCATTGTTACAGATAAGATAGCAGCGATCAATCAAATGCTCGAAAGAATGGTAAAACCGGTTTTCCTTCGCTTTGAAAAGTTACAAAGGAAGGGATGGAAACTATCAATTAATTCGCACAGAGCAAATCATTCATTTGAAAACATTGTCAAACTCTTTTGAAACGACGGGTGATGATAAGGGAAAGTGTAACCAGAGAAAAGATATATAACACACCGTTTAGTAACTTCCGACACTGATACACTGATCTCGTTCGTCTCTCACACAATAGATGACGATGCATGTTAGCTTCAAACCATGCCTATCAAAATTTTGTTATCACTTCCATAAGTTGTTTACGAACTGTAGCCTTTTTAATGACTTCAATGGCTCTTGTGATACTTTTAAATTCATAGAAAGATGCGAATTTCGTAAATCTTTGATGAGAAAAATAGCGCTGAAAGGCTTATCGTAACTCTTTTCCCCTGAAAACACAATTTTACCGATAGTGCTGACCACTTTCAAATGGATGGATGTGCAACGAATGGAAACCGTCAAAAAAAAGCCGTAAAAATTGTTCGTAATAATTGAAAAATTAAATCGCAAAGGTCAGCCGATATCCGGAAGACAGCATTTTCAATGAAAATTAGAATCTTAAAGCAATTGTTTTTGAAACGGATGCTACGTTTACTTATGATTCATAAGTCAACTACACTGTTTCTTATATAAAAATCGTACGCATTAAAGTTCGAACTCCTGCCCTCGCATTGGATTCTCCAAATCGGGCGTGTAGTAAAAACCACCACCGAGAGGATGATCGAGGGAAAAAAATTTAGATCAAATAATGAAGTCATTGTGGAAAGTGAAGCCTAGCTTGGAAAAGAGAGCAGCAGGTGGTTGTATCTCTACGCAGGTACTGTGCGTTTATTATTAAAACCAAATTTTTCAAATAAAAAATAATAATAATAAAAAGTAAGCAGTTTTTTTTTTCCTTACTTAGTCCCCGTAATTATTGGCCAACACATCACTTTTATCAGTAAGAGTCAAAAAATTCAGAAGAGATAATGTTCAGTCAAGAGGTATTGGACCATACTTGTTGGTCTTTATCTGTTTAAACGGAGATCTTCATATCTATCCCACTGCTGTGGCCGGGTAAACGTTTTTCGTCTCTTGCTTTGTAAAATTTCCATAATTGTCCTTCAACAACTGCTTCGGTCGAGTACACCGGCTTAAAATATATGTGGATTCTTAGAATAAAAAGCGCATCTTTTAAATTAAAAAATATTTTGGGTCCCAGGGTCCTATATGTCGAATGTCAAATGGACTCCAACTTTGGTTTTTCTTCTCCCAAGCCAATACGACAATCCTAAAACGAAGCCATTGTTGTATAAAAATGAAAGGAAATATTCAGGCCCAGATTCTGATTTCATTACCACATGAACATGAACGTAATTAACTTGTGAAATATTTCTCTTTAGCACTCATCGCTCATCGCTTTGTAAACTTAATTGCATAGTCCGACGGTGAATGGAAAATAAAATTTACTAAGAGAAATTTTGCAGTCTCTACTCGTTCGTCTTTCATTTTCAAAATGAAAAATTTTCATAAATATTCCAATTAAGAAATAACTGGAAAACTGGCAAAATCAGGCAATGAAATACTTTAAATTTTTATAAAAAAAAAAAAAGATTTAATAAACATTTGAAAAAAAATTCAATATATTTTCTAATTTTAAGGTATGAACGGTTAAGCAACATTGTCTTTGGTAAAGTAAAGACATGAAAATCGTCTAACCTTTTAAGGATGTCAGTCAATTAACTCACCATGAGGAAAATAAGCTAAAAATTCTTTACAACAATGTAAGGAATGCCCCAAGGATACACTTTTATTTAGTGTGTGTGCAGCAGCAAGAGAATTTTATAATTAAAAGCTTTCATGGAAAACTTTGAAAAAGTATTTATAAGAAATTTAGTTTCAACTCAGGTATAAAACGTGTCGAGAAATTTCGTTTCCACTACAAACTATTTATAACCGCGGACGGACAATTGTTTTTGGATAACAAAACACATTTGTGGCTTATGTTTGTTTACTTAAGTGCTTGATTGAAGATCAGATAACTAGCCAACAAAGATGGCTGACGGCCTCTTCTTTTTTTTTTTAATCGGAATCTGTGTTGCATACATCTGATCTTCTAATTTTGGGGTGTCGTAACAAATGTCTCTTCTTTCCATACGACATTGAAGTAAGTAAGTGTAGAAAAAGCCGCTTCATTTCTTTCGTAAAAAATATGCTATTTCACCTATAAATAGTGAACGCATCGCTTCGGCTTTTATATCCTATTACACTACTTTGAGTACAGAGTATATATATATTAAGTTTCTTTGTGTGGATGTATGCAACCCTCAAGCCGATTCAGGGTAAGCCCATCTTTTAGTTTATCGACTGATTCTGAATGATTTTCTGAATCGATATAAGCTTGTACGTCCGTCTATCTGCCTGCCTCTATGTAAAAGTCACAACTTTTGCTGTGTGTTGTTTTGGTTCAGGTATGAAGCCTACGAAAAATGAATTAAATCGAAGCACTTTTACGATCGCATCCTATATGACGACTTTATACAAGCCTTTGCAATAGCATTTCGTTATCTTAAATTGATATGAGAAGATAGGAGTGGAAGGAACAAAATTTGTGAACTCTCCCCCCTAATTATTCCTACGATTACTAAGCCTTCTTATGTCAAGGTAAAAATGTCCAACTTTCGACATATCGTTTAAATTGGTCTATAATAGTAACGTGCAGCTTTGATGTTCATCTGGGACCATGTGGCGCTATTCCTTGGGTCTGACACTTTATAAAGGTAAAGATTCTCATATTGGGAAAAGGAATAATTTTCAGTACTTTATGCCGAGATTTGATTTATAGCAGCAGTTAACATAAAAATGAACTGCAGCAAATTTGGACCATGTAAGTGTAATTAGCTGATCGGCTTTAGCTTAGACAAGAGTTCTCGTGAAAAGTGGCATTTCTCTTAAGGTGCACCGGCTGTAGTTATAAATGTATTCTCCGTTAACAGCTCGAACTGTGATATTAAGAGACAGAGGACGCACAAATGCTGAGTGTTGTATAAAAATTCGACGTATATTCCGTTCCGGTCTATTGCTCCACGAAGTATTTCAGTGGTATTATTTGTCGAAATTCGTGTCGGGAAAGAGCTTCCGCGGATAGCGTTTTCTCTTTCACCTCGAACGATATAAAAGAAAGTCCTTTTTGCATCTTATCGTGAAGTGAATTTATTTGCAGTGCTCCAAGCGCAGAAGACCATTAATAAAAGCAATGACATCGTGTCCCATTAGATCCAGTGGGCTTTGGAAAGAAGACGATTCCCTGTATTTGATGGGATCTGAAAAGCAACGCAACGTTATTTTTCCGTCGTTGACAAACATATTCACCTTAAAAGAAGAAAAGAGGCGATTCCCGCTCTATCATTCTTCTATAGACGTTCTCAGCTTATATTTTAGTTCCTATGATTCGAGTATTTTTCTATTATCTTAATTTTTTCACTTCTTTCAAGTGTCGCTACTTTTCTTATTTTCCAAGACATCAAAATCATTTTGGTGGAGCGAAAGGTGAGGCTGCATGAGATAAATGACGCCGTAACGATACCAGCAGACTATGTATTTGGGATTTTGTATGAACACTTGTGCATGAGAAAGCCCCGTTCGCGGTCTGCTCACTTTTGTCCAAGAACAACAATGATGATGCGATAAGGCGGAGCGCTGTTTGGAATCCTTCAGAAAAACAAGACTTTTCGAGAGTATCTTGATGGGTTGATCAAATCATTCTATAAGAAAGACTGGCTAGAATGGCTAGAGAAGCTTCGGAATGAATGTATCACTCTTGAAAAAGACCATATTATTGGATAGGGTCGTAGTTTATCTCAAAATGCTGGCGTTTCACTGGTGACGTCTTATATCAAATCTCTTAGGGAATGTCAGTCAAAAGAGCAGCTAAGTGTATGAGTGCGTAAGTGTTGTGGCTTTACCGAACATCTACAAGAACTTGAAGACTTTGTTTGCACTTTCCTTCCTCTTCATTAATCATCATTTTAATAATCTGTCTTGAGCATAGCGGACATGACATTCTTAAGATAATATGTACGCCTTTAGCAGAATAAAACCATCGCATGTGTGTTTTTGCGAAAGGAAAAGTTTCATTAGCCCGTACGTACATCCTATGGGTATTTAAAATTCCCATTAAGGGAAATAAACTTTTCCTTCGCATTAAATTCTGTTTAGCAAACATTTATAAATTCTTGCCAAGGATCATTTAATAGTATTGGTTTTCAACCACCACCTATGCAACTGAATATAACTTTTGCATCTTCTTTTTCCCCAACACGTAGAACTAATATCCCAATCAGTTGTTAAATACCGCACAAAAAGATACAAATGTTAAAAAAAAAAAAAAAAAAACACTTATGTTACACTTATTTGAATCTTAAGAGAGAGAGAGAGAGAAAGAGAGGGAGAAAAAAAGTACTTTTTGCCAA
>KK502439.1:307076-329334 GCA_000688735.1 Glossina austeni | reverse complement strand
CAAACAAACAAACAAACAAGCAAACAGAAAAAAGAGAAAGGTAACATAAGATAAGTGCATTAAAGTTTTTTGATTTCTTGGGTTTTCGGGTTTGTTTTCCTTTTCTCCTTCTCTTCGATGGCGAATAAATCTGATATCACCATTTTGTTGAGATGGTTTACATACAAGTAATAAATTAAAGTTCAAATGTCTCTGTGGGCATTTTTCGGGAAATTATGAGGAATTCTCTCTCTATATATATATATATATATATACACACACACATATATATAGAGTTTGTTGCAAGTTACTACGCCCCAGCATAAAGGGATGAAAACGTGCAGCAAAGCTTAACAATTCGGTGAAATATTTAAAAATTTATATGAAATAAATGAAGGGCATAAGCAAAAGAGACTCAGCAACTTCTAACAAATTACATTCATCTTCCCAACGAGAGGCGTAACATTAATCACAAACTTCACTAAAATTAATGGAATTCTTTTCAGAAAATATCGAGAAAAGCAAAGCACAAAGCTTTTCACGCGATAAGTGCTTCTCAGTAGTGTAAGTGTACACCGCCTTAAAATAAATAATTAATAGTTGAGTCAGCCTTACACTCTCGTGATATCGGATATTTTATATGTTTCATTAGAAACGAACGATACTGCGAACTTTACGAGAACAATTTCCATTGAGATAATTCGCTATTTCAGCCATGAACTTATAAATTATGCAGCTTTAATGGCTGAACAGAGGTAATAATTAAGGGCATCTACGACGACTTCTGCACGATTTATAGTCTTTTCAAAATCTATTTGCAATTTTAGCTTAAGGCAAACTCGATTCGTGGTCACTGTAATCAGTATCAGTAGTTGCTCTCTAGACGGCGCTTGGAAGGAAGAGAATTCACGGCCCTATAATATATCTTCATCTGGCAACAGATCTTTATTGTTCCTTGAGCGTTAGATTACTCCGCTTTGCCATCATGCTTTCCTTAGGAAACCCTTAGCGAGCTGAGCATTTCTTTGAGTAAGACTTTTACGGCGACTTCTTGAGAGAAACTTCCACAGAGCTTCCAGAGAGCTAAGCATATTTATTCAGTGAATGACTGAGAGATCTGAGAGATCGCCTAAGGAAGCCTTTCAAAAACCAAAAAAATAAAAAATGAAATGTGACGCAAAGCACACAAAGCAAAAAAGATGGTGATGGCTGCATGTGTCTTATATGGGCTAAGGCCGATTAGTGGAAATAGAATCGGGCGGACACAAATGCAATGGGCCGCATACTTTCGATTTCCGATACCATGATAATGATCCAAAAAGGTTCCAGTAAAAGTGACGAAAGATTACTCTTCGCATGAAAATACTAAGATTTCCAAACGATCAACATTAAGCCCGGATCTGGGCTAACTTAAAAATTCAGCGAATTTTGCTAAAGAAAAATGTGATCAAAACTTATGCAAATATTATAACGAGATTTAAGAAAAGTTTCATTCACACCAAAGGAAGAATCTTTTCAGAAGCACTGATCGCAATAGGGACGGATTGAACTCAGTATGATAGAAATGAAGAGAAAACAGTTTACATTCAACTACTTTGATAGTTTAGTTTTCTTTCTTGTTGTCGGTGGGGAATTTCGCGTTACATTCAGATTGAAAAGGAATTTTGATGTCTGTTATGCTTGAACATGTGTTCGAAATATCGAAAGAAGCAATCAAAGGCTTCGGCTTTTTTGGCAGCCGATATTTAGTCAGTCAGTCAGTCAGTCAGTCAGTCGNGGATATCTTCGTCACGGCCGGTTATACAAAAGCAGACGATCATCTCAATATTTTCGAAAATAATTTCGAAAAATTAATCATAGATAAGGAAAATTTCAAAGAAGACCTTTAATAAACAAAGCATTCTTCTCGCATATCTTTAACGCGTCAGCATCAACATCAGCATCAGCATCTTTTGTGAGCCTTCATCAATGCTTAACAATCGGTATGCACTTCGCTCATGAAAGGGTTTACGCGTGTACCATAATTTACTTTCCAAATTACTTAAAAGCCTCTTTTCACAATATTCGAAGAATAGCAAAAGAAAGGTTAAGAAAATTTGGTGGAACCCTTTAAATAACTGTCGCAGATATTTTCAACTGAAAACGTGATAACATAACATTTACATTTCCTTTGATGTTCCACTTGAATGGAAATGCAACTTAACTAAAACAAAACTTAATACCGACGGCTATTAAAACGAAAGCAGACGAAGACGACGACGACGACGACGACGACGACGATTTGTTTTTAATTCATTTCAGTTGTACGTGCTTAAATTCACTATTCATTAGAAAGCGAAATAGAATCATTATTAATAACTCCAAACCGTTCCCTTTTTCATATATCTTAACGTATATTGTATTTGTATATACATATATATATATATATATGTTTATATATAAAGTTGTGTGAAAGTGTTCAGCAAAAAATTCTGCTTAATTACCGACAAATTTATTTAAGACAAAATTGTTCTCACAACTTTGCCAAGTGAGATTAAAATCTTTATTTCTTGTTGTTGTTGCTGTTACTGTTGCTATTGCTACCCTTTCTCTCTCTCTCTCTCCCTCTCTCTGTGTGTGTTAGTGTCTTTACCCCCCACCTCTGCAAACCTTTCTACTTATTTATCTGTCGTAATAAAAAATATGAAGACTTTCAAAGTATAATTTACGAAAAGCGTTAACATCCTTGTTGTTGTTGTTGTTGTTTTTTTTTTTTTTGGGTCTTTTCAACATATTTTTGTATGCGCTTGTGTAACCCTAAGCCTATAAAATTAATCATAGAGCAGAAGCTTAAGCTAAAGAAAACAGACTACAAACAAAAAACAAAAAAAAAAAAAAAACACCAACAACAACAACAAAATGTTTAACATTTTTACGAAAATNGTCCGCTCCTTGCTGTATGTAATATGATATGTCAGCGCTTAATCGCAACACTTGAACTCTTTTCGCGTCGAGTGGCATCAAAGTCTTGGGGGGAAAATGAAAACTTTTAACTGGTAGTCCTTTGCATCGGAACTCGTCGAATTTCGAAAATTTCTAAATGGAATTTGCAAGCTAGATAGCTGATAAAAATATAACATGTTCGAGAGTATGTAAGAAGAAGCGAGAGCAAGCTTCATAAGCAACCTTGATCTGGCGCCATCTGTTTGTGATTTTTGTTTACCGTTTGATGACTAAATTTTTGAGAAAGTGATAGAAACTTGTCCCAGTAGCTGATTAAACTTTGCAGCCTGATAAGAATAAGATGTTTCACAACACACACACACACGTCATCACATTGAAAAAATCACACCCAAAAGCACTCATATAAAACTTATGCTTTGAGAAGAATAGTCATCGACTAGAGCGACGAGCACATGTAAATCTACTAATTGACTGTTTCGTTTGCGGAGTGAAACGGTATGCGACTTCAAAAATCCCAAGTATTTTGTTCAAGAAGGAGAAAAGTTATATGTTCAGTATGCTGTACCGGAGTCCTGGTGAAAAAGTACAAAATTTTGACTGATTATCCTCGGTATCGAAGCTTACTTCCTCCATCTCGGAAAGACATTTTCAAGCAAACGATGACAATGCAACATTTTCGAAAGTAAGGAGAGCGTTAAAGTCGCCTAGACATCATGTATACGAGCAATAATTATGAACTTGTATTAGATGTAAACGTAACTTATTTTCTCCATGTCGCTTGCCCTAATATCTCTAATCATCAATCATCTAGGTGATCGAAGGCACTTTTATAATGCGAGCGGACTGCACTCCTCTTAAGGCATCGTTTTTACGCGCATACAAAAAACAAGAGTGTTTTAAGGGCAATTTATTAGAGTTGAAAGTCTTAAAATGGAAGCATGAGAGAAGTGACAATTTGAAAATGTAAGACGTTTACATATCTTGTGCACCCAAATTGTTGACCTTCTTTTCCTGTCAATTCGCTACATAGCAAACGTAGGTACATCTGCCTCTGTAACAAGCGATTGTGGTCTACTAAAAATCTTAAGATAGGGTTTCAGATTCATAATGAAGATGCGGAAAGAATCAATATATCAATAGCGTTGATCAACTTTGTCAACCGCACACTGTTACAGTGTTAATCTAAGGACCCTAAACAGCCTAAGAATTCTGCTCAAAACTTGAGGGTTGTAATAGGAAAACGACGGAAGAGATAATCTCTTAAGAATATTTTTCACTTTCAAAATATCGTGATCCGCAAATTATTACCATGTTAAGCGGTTTTCGGAATTGACGAGAATTCGGAGAATTATAAAGAGATTAATTTATTCTAAAAGTCATTTTATTTATTCATTTATTTGTTTGCACATAAAACTCGGCTACAATAAATTAACGGCTGAATTCAATTGACTCTTAAAAGTAAATCTTGTACGAATTATTATTAAAAACTAACATAAAGTATATAAGGGAAGAAGCAAAGATGAAAAATAATAATAATTAAATAATAATTCATTTAAATCTATAAACAAATAAGAAAGAAAAAACCATGTACAGAGGCACTCCCACAATCAGCGCAGATCCAAGCTGCAAATGAACCCCTAAGTCATGGCAAACATGTGGAAACTTGGCAACCGATAGCCGTAAACAACAACAATTAGTGAGACGTTAAGATTGCAAGTTAGTTTGAATGCGACATAAGCATATCGCACGTATTAAGCATAGTTGTTTTGACGGACTTGATAGAGTCCGATATTGAGATTAAGTGATANCCGAGCTGCAGCCACCCAATCCCTTTCCTGTGCCCTTTTTTCGTCACTTCTTTGTGGGCTTCACCCTATTACACGGGAAGAGCACATTTCCTGAATGATTGGTAATTGCAGCTAAAGTTATTTTAATCGCCCGCAAATTTGGTCAAGAATGCCGAATAAATTGCAAACGTGTAGCATGCATTTAGTCCGCGAGTAAGTGATAGATGTTGTGAAATATGAACAACGAAATACACTAAACCTCTAATTGCCTCTCTACAGTCTGCCTCCATTCAGTTATCACTTGCCCCTTGACAAGACTAGATATTAAATACTTGACTAGTAGTTGAAGAAGATTTTTCAAATTTCTATATATTTTTTCATGATTTTCGCAATGCGACCAACTACCTGAGCGCTCTCTAATCAACGAGGCATAGTTGTGAGAGTTTTTTTATGGCTGGCCAGCGATATAAATGATTTAATATAACTGGCTTCTAGAGTTAGTTAAGCCGAAGACATTTCCTAGCTACGTAATAACCAACAATAGTTTGTTTTTATTTTTTTCGACCCTTGCTGCTGCACTATAATAATATTTGACCTTTAACTTTAATACGTTTAATCGCACTTTTTGTCAAAGACCGAAACAGAAATGTAAAAAAAAAAAAAAAANCCGAAAAATAGGCCGAGATGAATCAAATTTAGTACAATTAATTTCTTATGTTAAATTAAATGATGTATGAACGTCAGTTTTCGTTGTATGAGTGGGAGCTCAAAAATTGCCACAGCTGGTCTAAAGTTTTCATATCAACTTAGAATGCCGAAATACTACTATTTAGCCGCTTTTGCCGAGAAAATTTTGAAACTTGCAATTTTTTTGCATATAACGATTTTTCAAAATAGATTATATGGGTAGTTGTCGAACAAATAGATCGATCCGAGCAATTTTCAATAGCGGTCGTCCTTGAGTCAACACTTATCACCGCCGTTGACCTGCAGCTTGAACACATTTCTATATGGACAGACAGGTCAGGTGGACAGACGGACAGACAGGCTTAGATCAATTCAGATTATAATTCTGAATCGTTCTGTATAATGAAAGGTAGATCTATCTTAAGCCCTCCTTACATATGTTCGCATTAACTTAATATACCCTGCACCACAAGTGGTGTAGAATTTAATTATACGCAGAATTCACGAGAATTCGGAAAATTATACAAACGTTTATTTATACTAGAAATCGTTGAACAAAGTTTACTAAGAAATATGCAAAGAGTCGGCGAGATTTCGGAGAACTGCGGGAAGACGTAAGTTATTCCCCCAATCATTGAATATCAGCTAAATTCGAATTACATTTAAAGCACAGATCAACATTTTCATCGAAGATTATTGCTTACTAGCAGTGAACCAGTTTGTAATCTAATTAAAAGTCTGTGTCGAGCAATATTTCTTAAGATATTAATTAAGTGAAAACTATAAAAGAAATTATAAGCACATAAGCAAAATAATTAGAAGGAGAAAGAAGAAAAGTGCAGCAGTAAAGTGAGAATACCGTTGAGTTGATTATGAAATTCTCAGCATAGCTAAATTGCGTGGAAAAAGATTAGAGAAAGCGAAAATGCAGCCAAGTTAAATAAAGAAACAAAAAGAAGAAGACGGAAAAACCGCCAACTTGATTAGGAAAAATCGTGTAAAACCCGAAATACAGTCAACATTATAGAAAAAAAATCGGAAAAAGCGGAAAAACAGCCAAATTGAGTAGAAAAAATTAGAAAGAAGTTAGACTTGCAAGTGATTTGAATAAAGTCAAGAGAGAGTAACAAACTAAAGAATTGCACTTCATTGCTGAATAGAACAAAAAATTCGCGAAAGCGGAAACACAGCTAAGTTGAATAAAAAGAAAGAAGAAGAAAAGACATTAGGAAGCAAGCGGAAATGCAGCCAAGTTGACTGGAAAAAATTAGACAGAAGATGGGCATGTAACGGATTTGAATAAAGCCAACAATCAGAGACTAAGGAAAACGAGTTCAGTTAAATAGAAAAAAAAATTCGCGAAAGCGGAAACACAGCTAAGTTGAATAAAAAGAAAGAAGAAGAAAAACATTAGAAAGCAAGCGGAAATGCAGCCAAGTTCAATAGAAAAAATTACGACTGTGACTGATTTGAATAAAGCCAACAATCAGAGACTAAGGAAAGCGAGTTCAGTTAAATAGAAAAAAAATTCGCACAGCTAAGTTGACCAAAAAAAGGGAAGAAAACGGAAACACAACTAAGCTGAATAGAATAAATTATGATAAGGTGGAAATGGAGGTAAGTTGATAGAAAAAAATAAAAAGGGCCGACATACTGATAATTTGGGTAAAACGAATTAAGAACAAGCGGAGAGGCAGCTAGGTTAAAAAAAAAAAAAANCTGTATATGGAGACGCACTGATGAGCGGGAAGGACTTCAGAAGGAACCTATATATCCACCTGAACCTAATGTTCAATTGGAGACTTTTTTTGTATAGTCTTAGGTTTATGGAAAATTTCTACTAATTATCAGAGGCATTAGCCAGTAAAAAAAACACCCATACACAACCGGATTCTTTGAAGTCATTAGTTCGTGTCGAAGAAAGTCATAGGTAGAGCATACAAAACACTTCGCACCCCTCCCATCATTCTTCAACAAAACACATGAGAAATTTAAAGTCACATACTTTTCAGCGTTACCAGCGAAACAGTTAATCCAAAGGTTTACATTCTGCAGAAAAGATCGTTCTTTTACTCGTCACTCTGGCCGATGAGAGACACGCTTATCCATTCTTCTCAAAGAATAAATTTTATACGATTACTTCTGGGTGTGATTTCATATATTCTCGATTGTTCTTCTTCTTACCGCTACAAAGGTAAATCAAAAACTTCTACTCCAAGTCTCTATTGCTTTGGCGAAAATTGCAAGCTTTCATTAAACGGTAAACAAAAATCAAAAGCTCCAGATTAAGACTGTTTGTGGAGCATGTAACTCTCTGCTCTCGATTGCCAAAGATGGATGAGTCATTGCGTGGTCGCAGTGGAAAGTAATTCCTTAAGAATTTGCCATTTTAACTGTTTTTATTCGATTTAATTTCGTTTGTGAACAGCAAACATCTGGTTCTTGGGAAGCAGCTCAAGACATACAACACTTTTGTGGAGGTTTTTGATTTTCTATTTCTTTTGCTATATTTGTGATTCACTTTAGCTTTTGAAGAGGAATGAGTTTGTTTATAACACTTGGGCTATGATGATTTCGGAATATTTTTTTTGTGTTTTACTTTTTTTGTTTTCTTACGGATGAATCACTTTTCATCAGCAAAAATCATCGGCTTTAAAAAAAAAAAAACAACAAAAAATTTTATCTACAGAATTTAGCCCAAATATGTGTCAAAATAATTGAAGAGCTCTCAGCCAAGAGCCACAGCGTAATGATTATACAAATATTCTTGAAAGCTAACTAACAACTCTTTCAATTGTTCGTGCCATGGATAGCAAGATTTTAGACGATAGGAAAATAGGCCGTAATTCCGACGATGTCCACATCAAATCAACAGTTATGCCCATTAGCCGTCCATAGTCTTGAAGGCACGAAACGCTTTAAGCCACACCTTTAAGCCACGTGAAGTTTTCAAATGCAAACTTACTTACTTTGCGTGCTCTTGTGCCAACAAAGTTACAAAAAAAAAAAAAAAAGGAAAAAGAAAAAAGGAAAAATTTCAAACAAACAACAAATATGTTTACTCCCCCTTAACCGACTAAAAAAGACACGCCCATTTTCTACACATAAAGAAAAAACCGAGCAGAATTCTTATATTATTACTAGTCGACAATACTGGGCTTACATGTGTGTGTGTGTGTGTGTATGTTTGGTGGATATTCAACATGTTGTGTTGTGATTATTTATGCACAACCAGAACTGTAGCTCTCTCTCTCTCTCTCTCTCTCTCTCTCACGCGCTTATATGCAATGCCCACAATGTGTTTGTAATCGTGAATGCATGTATGTGTATATGTGTGTGTGTGTGCATGTGTATGTATCTCTTTACGTATAAGTATGTGAGTGCTTGTGTGTGTGTGTGTATATATAAAATACTAGTTTCGTATTTTATTTTAATGCATACATTCTTGTGGATATTTTTGCTGTGTCTCGCTTCAGTTCAGTTCAGCCATGTTCGTGTTCATGTTTTACGGTTTCATTTAAGTGCCGTCGGTAATTTTATGTATGCTTTTTAAAATAATTTTTCATATATTTTATGATATTTTTTTTAATTATTTTATAAGAGCACACACATACACTAAAACAAACGGACCAGACATGTTGTAAAATCTAATATTATTTACTCAGCTTGTTTATGTATGCGTTAATTTTTTCTAACAAAAAGACTTTAAAAAAAAATAAAAAAGAAAAAATTGTATAAAAATAAATGTATTTCGAAAAGATTTAATTATTCATGCGACATGTCGTCCATTTGGCAGTTATTCATTAGTGTGTTGTACATGGTCTGTCCGTGCGTATACATAAGATTTACTTAGAGACACAGAGCTGCAAAAAATGTGTTCATCGCGTTACCTAAGCGTAGACGTATGCAGCAGTTGTTTGTAATACAAGCGCGCGTAATATACCTTAGGTTAGATAAACCGGTTCATCAAATGAAGTCAAGCAGCAACAGTAGCATCCCATTAAATTGTTGCACGGAATACCAATCCAGGCTTTCTTTCTAAATACCACAATATTTCCTTCCGGTGTGCAATTCAATTAATTGCAAAACAAATATTTTTCAATTTTTTTTTTTTTATTTATTTATTTATTTTTTTTCTTATCAAAAAAATCACTAAAATTCCTTTACACGATATTACTTTTTATGCAGTTTTAGAATATTTGTTAACTTGTAACCAAAAGAAGTCTCCGAATGCCAGAGAATAAATGGGTAGGCCTTCCAGATGCATAATCAAAGCATAATTTGCTTAATTAATAAATGATATTAATTAATTAATTNTATATGTATATGTATTTGTATATATGCATGGAAGTGTATAGGCTTCTCTGTCCGTGTTTATGAAAAAAACTAACAACTGTTCAGTTCGAACTGAACTCGTATAAAATGTTGAATATAATCCAAGTTCATTATAATCGCTACCGATGGATAGAAGTAAATAAATTTTAACGTCACACATGTAACATTGAAAAGTAAGGCAAGCATTGTCTGCGCGCGCAAACATTCACACACAGCTAAATCTTTAAAGTGATTTATCTTTAATTGCCCAAGCGCGGCAAACAGCTGCGTCTGACTGGCCGTATCTGCGCGACAAGAAAAAATACAAAAATTAAAAAATGCACTTTAAAACAAATTTTGGTTAAATCATCATTTGAAAAAGAAAAAAAAAAAAAAATTCAAAACAACTGCTTGTCAAACATCAAACATCGTCATTGCAAATTTCATGTAAAACTGAATTCTTGCAACGGATGAAACTTGATTACCCGCCAACTACTCCAGCAAATAGATTTAAGAGGTCGTATAGCGTGGTAACGTAGTGCAACGTCAAGACCGCAGTCTACAGATTAGAAGTCATGTCCTATTTACGCTTAGGATCTTTGTCAAATTAGGCTTAGAATCTCTATATAAAACTGTCGTTTTGTCGTTGTTAGGCTCTTCATCCTCTCGTTGCCACGAGAGTAGTGGTAGTTGTAGTAACGAAATTATTATGCTTCCGTGATTCGAGATTAATTATAACTAACCTTCCCATAGGATTTGTGTTGATTCAATAGAAGCACAGTTCAAAAGCAATTCTTACAATTAATATTGCGGGCTGGGATTCGTTAGTCTCTCTGTCACTGCGTGAGAATAGTCTGCTGCTCTTAGCCCTTCCTTAATGTCGGAGACAAAGGTGTATATTACATATCTCCCTCCTAGTTAAGCTAACACAAGGTGGGAAAGATAAACTCTAGTGTCCCCAATTATCCCCAATTATAAAGCTTGACCATTGTAGACATAAGTGCGAGCTTAGGAAGGATTCTTTGTAAAAATTTCAATTATAATAATTTTATTAAAATTTAAACTACATAATAATATAAAAATAAAATCTCAATAATCGGCATTATTACACGCCCGTGATTCTAAATTATTTATAAGTAGGCGGTAGTTTTCATTCACATCCGCATCACACTCAAAAAAGCCCTATTCAAGTTAAGCTACCAAAAATACCACTGCTTTACTAGACCTCTTATCTAAGTGCAGATCCTCGCACTTATCACTGGAAACTGGTAATAGAATTATTCCGCGATCAGCTGTTTGGCGAGCACTTTATAACGCCGGACGTTGTATGGTGCTTCGAATCAAAGAAGACGGACGGGCTCTTAAGAATCCTAAGACTAGAGAACAACGGCCATGAGCGTATACGATCGATCTTTTAGGTTGTGGATTGCGGATTGTCCGCACAGTAGTAATAATGCTCCCGCGAGCGTAACTCTTTATTTACTTGCGCATCCATTTCCTTCTCACTTCGATGGACAAAGCATTTCAAATGCAATGAGAACATAATCGCGAGGTATTGTTGACTTTAAAATGTTGCATAATTACTTTAGCAATACATTAGATTATCTTCTTCACATGTTCCATTTTGTCTATCCTACATGCTTACAAGCATGCATCGGACGATACCGCGATATGTTTCGTTTTTATGCTTAAGTGCGCAAAGTCATGCGAAACGTAGCAAAGCAGTTAAACGAAAACTACTGTACACTCTTGATTGGTGTGAGATATTGAGCGCTTTTTTCCCTTCTTTCTCTTTTTTTCATTAAGACTTATGCCGGTTATTAAAACTATCGCAATTATGAAAAAGTAGATAGCAAAAATTTGTTATAATTATGTAATTGCCAGTAATTCTTTAGCAGAAATGGACGCGAAAGATATTTGTGTACGAGAGCATCCTCAATGCGTGCACAGACGAAACTATTGTCTATAATTTAAAGTAAGCATAAAAGAGCTTAAAAGTTGTAATAGGAAAGATGGAGAGAGAGACCCCCCCTTCACGCCCCACCCCGTCCACCTCATTTTTGAGACCATATGCTAATCGAATCTAATTATTGTCTTGAAAATTTAGCATTAAAAGCCGACAGAAAGGGTTATGTTAAGATTGAGCCGAATTTATTAGCAGCCATCACTAGCTTGTGTACTAAATACAGCGATATATCGTTCACTAATATCCTATATATAGCGAAAACCTACTTTTCTACGTACTCTGCCAGCACTTTGTAAATAATTTTGGAAACTAAACATTATACGTGCATATGGTTAGTCCGATTTAGCTGCAAAATGAAATGAAATATAGGTTAGAGGTCCTAACACAGGATGCCATAATATAAGAAAAAGAGAATATTGAACCGGATCATCACATAGCCTAATGGATAAAAACGCGTCACTAACAAGTCCAGATCTCCATTTATGATTGACGTGTGTATCTCCCTGAACAGATTCATTTTCTAGTGCCCTTTCGCCGCTTCTTTCTACCTAATCCATCACCATGTTCATGCAAATATGGGAAAGCATATGCTAATCGATAAAAAGCCGCCGCAAACAAGTCCGCGTATCTAGCAGTCAGAGCTCTAGTGAGCGCTTACATTGAGGTCACGTTCTACTCCTATCATTATCTCTATTCTTTCTCCCACTGTCCCTCCCTCTGTCTTCATAATTATACACATTCTCTGAGCAAATGATCATAAAAAAAAATTTCAAAAAAATTTTCTCGTCAAAAAAATATTCATCGACTTCCCTGGTATGCGAATTTAGAAGGGAATCTTAAAGCTAAAATTTCTAAACTAGAAGGCCTTTCAACTGCCACAGTAATGATAAGAGAAAAGTTCCGCTTATTCTTCTCTGGCCCAGGCATTTGTCAAGCAATAATGTGAACAAGGGCTGTAAGGTTATAAGCGCAAAAGATGAATAGATGGGAAGAAGGCAGTTATGGACTTCTTGACTTGCGCTTTTTTTTCTGAAGGAAATTTTGATGTATATTAACCCCGATTTCAACAAACGGATACACATATCTTGTGCGATCTACGATGCATATCTCTTTACGCAAACAACCTTTGACGAGCTAAATAGATCCCCTGCATTGGGTATAATAAGAAGACGTGAAACCATAGGGAAAACTAATTAAAACTCCATCTGCACGTGCCAGGGATAAGGGATAGGGGAAGTATGGACAGATAGAAGTCGCATCGAGATTTTATGATCGTTTCTCTTTCGGAAAAATATGAAACCCTTTTTTTTTTTTGTTTTAGTCAACTTCCTTGTGGACGACATACGCACACTGTTCA
The DNA here is from genome assembly GCA_000688735.1 of Glossina austeni. Taxonomy (NCBI): domain Eukaryota; kingdom Metazoa; phylum Arthropoda; class Insecta; order Diptera; family Glossinidae; genus Glossina; species Glossina austeni. The sequence goes on along the minus strand of KK502439.1, from coordinate 316,301 downwards.
CTTTCTAATAGGCAAAGTTCGCTTGACCGAAATCGAATTGCAAAAGCATCTTAATCTTGGAGATAAGAAATCATAAGAATCATCTATCTGTGTATTGTGAAAAGCAAAAACGCAAAGCCATAAAGAAATTGAATTGAAATTTTTTATATATTTCTATATACTGATAGATGTCTGTGCTGCAGTAAATACTATATACTATAAATTAATTAAATTTATAGCCTATGGAGAATGGCTTTTGTTGATGCTCAGCTCAGCATTCAGCAAGCATATAAACGGCATTCAATATTGGATCTACTGGAAAGTTATGTCCGCTTTTTATAATCCTAGTCTTCGAATATAGTCCAAACGCGTTTGCTGAGGTGAATCAAGCCTTTCCGTAATCTCCGACGTTGTAAGAAGAAAAAAATTTTCCTCTAACAAGATATTGAGAATCAAAGATGCTTGTCCAGACCGTGGCCTTTCATCCAAGTCGAAATCGTCTATTTGAAAATTATGGAGCCTTCTGCTGCATATTCTCTTAGAGGATGGTGGTGTCCTCGCCAAACATGTTCAATAAATTCAAGATGGAATTCGTACAAAATACAGTGGCGTAAACTGTAGCCATGCGTACGCGATCACCTCTCACTTAATGCTAACATGAATCACCTTCGTTTTAATTCAATCGTTCAGTTTGGATCAGCTCGTATACATTTAATGCGAGAAAAAGAGAGCAAAATATGCGCATGCTTGTTGAAACTTTTTGTAACCGGAATTGACAGAGCTTTTCGTGGGATCTATAGGTGAGCATACGTAATTCCCTTTTTACACGAATTTTATTCAACACGTAATTTAATTTAAGACGATTTAAAAAGAAAAAATTTAGTGATAGAGTAAAGTCTTAATCTATTGTTACGCAATTTAGTTTAGTTTTTTATAATATATTTAATGAATTGAAATGTGTTGGCACGAAATAAATTCATAAGTGGACTCTAAGGACAATATTTTTATATTTTTTATTGCACATTGCAGTTGCTTTTTAAGGTCTGACAAAGTCTTTTTTTACGCGAATTTTATGGGAACGTATCTATCGTGTAAAAGGAGAATTAGATGGATATACACAAAATGGAGATTCTTGGTCATTAGAGCTCGAATAGCAAGTGCAAGTGCAAGGGCAACGCCAACAGCGAGACAAATTTAAGTTAAACAGCGGATTCCCTTGCGAACTTGCGAGTATGCGCCTTAATCAAAATGGAAACTTAATACCCAAGTGGCTGTCTGGTGAGCGGAAGAAGAAAACAAGTCAATACCTTATACTTCCGGTAAGAAATAAGTCCACCCTAAGATCCCTACCTATTTACAGTTTAAGTAATCAGCTGCAATGCAACTGCAAGCCAAACAAACTGCAAGCCAGGCAAAATGTTTGCGAAGCTGTTCACAGTTGATGAGGTTTAAATCCACTGCAAAGTAAAACGGACTCGAAAGCCACTTTTCGAATATTAGCCAACGGTACGGCAATCTCCGGTGGTCGGACGATACAAAATAATATTCGAAGAGATCATCGCCACTGCTCTCTGTAATAAAAATGGGATGGGGAAGGTGTTCCTCATTTTTGTATTATAAAGAAAATTCAGAAAAATAAAGTCGATACCGGAACTTGCTCTAGTTATTCAAGTTGTATATAGGCGTAATCTCTATCTATCTACACATATATATTAAACGGAAATTCTCGGCTAATACTGATGATCAATTAATGATTTGTTCAAATAATTTAACAACACTTGATTGTCGAAAAATTACTTCAAGCTTGCTTTCTATCCCCAATTATATATCGGAAATAATATTATCAGTGCAGCCAAATCATAAAATTTTCCCGTGTCTTGTCGGGGGATTCTGTAATGAATAAGTCATTGTCAAATTTTTCTTCTTCTTCTTCTTATTGATAGGAATTATAATTAGAAAAAATTAAATGTCCAACTTAAAGAGGGCTGTCTCTAAGAAATTAGGTCCAAAAATGCTTAACAGCAATAAAGGGAGACAGTCTGCTCAGTGTACTGGGGTCTAAAGAATACTACAAAAGAACAATTCACTACTAACTGTAAAGTAAAACTTTATTGGTAACTAGTCAGATGGAATCAGAGTTGCATATAGTGCGAGTCGAATGTTCGAATGTCGTGTTCTTTTTAAAGCAAAAACGTACAATTTTGTTGATCGCTCGAGCTATTTATGCACAGGACAAGGTGATAACGTGGCTCAGCTTAAAAAATAAAGTCATAGCTTGCTGGGCATTTTGACATAATTTTTTTTTTTTTTTTTGCTAAATCCACAAAGTGTGGTCTTCTCATTGGAAGCATAAATTGTTGGCTTGTGTTTCTTAAATTTAAACAGAAAAATAACTGAAATTTTTTTTTAATTATCGAAACGAATCACTTATTAAACGGCGTCGCAATTGTTGAATGTTTCGCTCAAACGATCAAACGAATGAATTTTTATCACAAAAACTGTAATAATACGAAAGGTGTTGGGGTTATAGTAGGCATTTAAAAAAGTCGACTCAAAGTGTACATAATCCGCTTTTTTGTTTAAGAATTAATTATAAATTACATTGATTCACTTGAAATGTTCATATAAATATTAAATGAAAATGAATGTTCATTTATCTAAAATGATGACTTCAAATGTATTGCACATGGGCACACACAAAAACCCGCACACACACACACACACACACACACACACACACACACACGCAATCACATAGCAAATAGCATACAAAGAATATATATATATGGTATAAATCACCGTATTGTATATAGAAGAAGCAGAAAGAAATAATAATTTATGTGAGCTCGTTTCAAAATAATGTTAATGTAAAAATAAATGAATGAGATGTGAAGTTTTTTTTTTTTTTTTCTTTTTTTTGTCTTTAAATCCAGTTTTGCACAGAGGATTAGATTTTCTCAGAATTAATTCACAATGTTCGTTATGCATATTAGGAATTTTTTTTTGAATATGAAACATGCATGCAGGTAGGTAACAGAACAGAACAGATATTTGAAAAATCTCTAAACATTTTGCAAATTTTGTATGTTGAACAAATTCGGGCAAATTTGAAGAACTTTCCTTTTTTTTTTAACATTTCTCACAACAACTTTCTCTATTTTATCTAATACACCCAAATCTTTTTTTACACGGTAGATATATTCGCCACACAAAACGGTGCGGTAAATTGCTGAGATGTGTTCCACAACTTTAAAAAATCGTTGGTAAACATTTACTCAAAAAACCGTGCAAAAAAAGTATTCATGAAATGCATTTTACATATATACGGAAAAAAAAAAAAAATTCTATTCATTTTTATTACAAAAAATAATTAATATTACATATAAAAATTAAAAATTGCCGTGAGGACTAAATTCGCTTTCGCTCACGTTTACTGGTGGCAGGACCAAAACTACTATCATCGGTAGCTGTGTCGTACATGTCTAGCGCAACTATCGTATTTGATTCAAATGAAAAATTGAAAAAACAAAATTTTTTTCGAATTTTTGGTAGAAAAAAAATTCATTCTCATTGGTGAAGACTGTTTCTAACTCTACGCATCGCACACTCTACGAATCGCATAATTTGTTTAACTAAATGAACTATCGGAGAAGAGTTTTAGAAAAATACTTCTGCTAGATAAGCTATGAAGTCATGTAATTGCAATGATTTAAGATCTTTTACTGACTGAATTAAATTAAAAGACCTCGCGACTTTCTCCAGATACGGATGACTTACACGTATTTCAAAAAAAAATTCACTCACTTAATGACTCTCTTTGACAAAGAAATGAAAAATTGATTCTAATCCACCTACAAAGACAAATAAGCCGCACAAAAGGCAAAAAACTGAACCGACCTCACAAAGAAAGAAAACAAAAAACGAAAATTTCATCATATTTAAAATTTTCGCCTGTTACGGTACTACGCCCTAAAGGTTTCACGAAAGCTTTAGACCGCGAGCGGTTTCTTACTAAAAACGAAAACTTCGCCTTCAAAGATCACTTCCCGCTTTTTAGCGGCCCAAGTGTAGAAAGGAGGAAAAGCGTACTGCAATTTATCGATAGCAAGTACTTTTTTAATTAAAATTTTCATTTATATCATATAGCTGATCGTTTATGAGGATTAACGTTTGCCTTTATCCTCGAAAAGACTAAAAAAAAAACGAAATTTCTATACCTTCTATACCTTGGACGGTTACGGCTCATGTTTCCCATCTACTCGTATTTCAGTTTGTGAGCAATGAGCAAAAAATGCAAAGAACGGAGACGTTCTCAGCTTACTGAGAGGTGCACAGCAGACTATGTGTCCTTTGGCCGACTTAGGCAAAAGAACTTCCAATGTTTCTGTTAAATATAAAGCCACCGGCGGTGAATGGGAAAAAATGAGACAAACGGTCTGATGGGCAACCGAGCCGATTAATATGCTTAGGTGCATTACGATTTTGAAACTGGTTAAGAATGTATGTACTTTATAGGGTTTGAAAGCTCACTTCCTGGCTCTATAAAGGTTTTGGTGAAACATTAAATTCTGATATACTCTAAGGTGGCGCTAGCCGATTTGTTTCACTTTTAAACGAGCATTAAAAGATCGACCATTACAGAGACCAACAGACGGACAGACGGACATGCTTAAATTGTTCTGTTCATGAATATATATACTTTGGCAGGGTGTTGCAAGCTTCTTCTTCTTCTGAACGTTTGCTAACTCTCGCTTCTTTTGACTCTTCATTTCACGGTAGTGAACTCTGGACTCTGGACGAGAGTTTAAAACTTTGAAATGATGAAAAGTTTCATTATTGTATTCATTACAAATAGTACGCTGTTATAAACCCCACGCGTCTTATTAATAACCACTAATTTTGCTTTATTGACATTTTTCAAAATCTTTAAAGAAGCAAGTTTCGCCTTCCAAGCTATCGCTAGTTTATCTGAATCATATTTGAGTCAATAAATATACGATCTTGAAAGTTCTCGGGTGATATAAGAAAACCGGATTTCAGAACTTTTTACGTTTACCTATCTTACGTTTGCGTACGTCAGAAGAGGACGAATAGTGACTTCCCAGTATTCTAAATGAAGGGCCGTATAGTGCTAGCCTTAAAAGAAAGCCGCTCGAGTAAGAAAATTATACTTCATACAAACTCTTAGTTGAACTTCTCTAAGTCGACGATATCCAATATTCTTAACGTCTCAACACGTCTCGTGTGTTAGTCATAAAGTTAAGGGCGAGGGAGTGGGACCCGTGACCCGGCTCAAATCTCATTGCGATAGACCATCTTTTGTACTAGCTTTAGCTTAGAAATATGAAAAATTGGTTTAAACTTTTCTGTTGGTCTCTATTAAGCCGTAGTTTAGGCCTTTAATCTTCTAAAAAAGAAAAGTCTTTGATCGAACGTGTATTACGGCAAGAAAGGAATAAATGAATGAAAAGCGGTTCGTTTTAGATATCAATGATTATCAACCTATTTTTTTTTCGCAACTAAGTCTATTCTAAATCATTTTTCCACCGAACGTATGGATTGCCCTTGAATACGTTCCCTCAATCCTATCAACTAGCAATTGTTGTACATTTGTCGGACGACGTTAAGTGCTTCCCTCAGACTTAAAGGGTACAAAGTTTTCTCACAATTGAAAATTGAAATTAAAAGGCAATTGCAAGCAGCGAGTATCTCAACCGCCCTTATTCATCCCACGGAAGAGTTAATGGTTTTTCTTGCTGCTTGCATGAGTTTTAATGCAAGCTCTATAAACCGTTATTCGTTTATTTATTTGATTTAGTTCAATATAGGAAGAGAACTATTCTGGCTCATTAACTTTATTAATGTTTTTATTGATTGACCCCGAAATGACCCCCATGGCAAGTCACGTGTCAAACTAATATTCAACATGCAGGAAAGTTCCTGCACTTTGCAAATCTCCAAAAAGGAGACGTATTCGTTAAAGATGGAATTATTCTCAAAATATGTTCTCGACCATAGCGATCAAAATCAAATTCGCTTCGCCTGCATTCAAACCTTAAGCACTCTTACGATGTTGCATATCAAACATGTTTACTGCTAAAGTTTAATAATTCGTCGAAATTAATAATAAATCTCGTTAAACGGCCATAACGAACTAACAAACTAACAAACTGATCCTTGAGTATTTTAAAAATCTATTTGACGTTCGCTAAACTTCAAGAATTCGATGCTATCGGCTTAGATTTAGAGTAATAGAAGACTAATCTTGAACTGATATCGTCGTGGAAATCTTTTCTAATTTTCAGATTTCGCCTTTAAATTCTTTCCTGAAATCTATGCAAATCAATAAACCGACGGCAAGGAAAGTATCTCTCCTCACCCCGTGACATATTTCTCTTTGAGGCTTCTATTATTCACACCCAGAGAAAGATATTCCGTCAGTGCAGCCTGGAAAGTATGCGACTTCTACGTTGACCCGCAACTTGTAGTTAAGATATAATCCACCACAGCGCTGAGTATTCCACTTGGATACGTCGATTTGATAGTCGCGCAACTTAACGACGAAAATGCATAAATTTTAGGAAAATCGAGAATTTGTTTAATCTCCCACCTCTCTCTGGTAACATGTGGAAGGAAATATAGCGACATCAGTCTTCCTGCATCAAAACGTCTACTGTTGTTCAACGTACAGTCATGACCAGGTTACAGTTGCGTTCAGTATTTATGTTCATGTCCTCTTTCCGATTGCCAACGAATACAACACAGGACAGATGTTTTTTTCTAATAGCAAGCACCATTAGTAGTAGCGAAAGGAAAAGACTTTATATAAAAAAATAAGTAAAAGGACTATAACGAGCCATCGGCAACACCATTTCGCTTAATGCAATTGTTTTGTGAAAAGCATTCGTTGCGTCGAGATTCCACAAAATATTTTTAAAAATACAAGGTATAGGTTGAGCAGAAGGATACAAGATGGCCCGATAAAGAAGCTTAGATCGATTCAGAAAGTGATTTCAAATCGATCGGTACAATAAACGTTTGGTCTATCTGCGGTCCTTCTGAATGTTGTATACATTCGCACAAACTTAATATACACTTGTATCACAAGTAGCGTGCACTGTGAAGAGATTATTAGTTTTTCTTGTAGTCTTCTATTAAGAAATAACAACAATCTTACCTGAAAGAAAGTTATAGGATATAATTCTGTTATACTATTACACTGTTAGGCTATCGTATCCGTCTTTTTAAAACCGATGGTCCTCATGAAGACATCCGTTTAAGAAATTTGCACTCAAACTGCGTCGCAAAAATGCAGCATGCGAGCACAAAGTGTTGCCATAACGAGTATATTCGCCATGTACTCGCATGCTTAATTGACGAATATGACGAGTATACTCGCCCTGCTTTCGCAATACTTAATTTTTGCGACCAGTCATAACACAAAATAATACCATTTCTCCATGACGAGTATAGTCGTCAGTAACAGTTAACTGGTTATTCTTCGTATGGTCTTCGTTTTAAATACGTTTCGTTTTCTTTTAGTGAGTTTGTATAGCTATATGCCGTACTACTCAGACATATATAGAAGGGTTTAATCACCCCGTCAACCTTAAGGGTTTCTAAAATATTGAAACACAATCTCTGAGAATAGGAATTTTTAAAATGTGTTTAACAGAAGCTTGTAATTTGTAGCAGTTGTCAACTTCTTCTTGCTGATGCGACGTCATGGTGCATAGCTTAAGGTAGGGAGTGTTCCACACATTCCACACATTTGGTGTAAGTTGTAGTCAGCTATCCTATTAATATTCTTTAAAAGCTGAGATTGGTTGTGAAATTTTGGGGAAAAAATTTTTTCTTTTATTATGTAACAGTACAACAGGTCAAGAAGGAAAGTTTGAAAATTCTAGTCACCGGAATCGTTTTATTGCTTCTTCGAACTTTAACCCGTTCGCAGACTTGAGTACTATAGCCATCGTTACCATTAATTATGATTGCAAGATGACCTTGAATGCTATAGCATTCAAATTTTAAAGCCAAATGTTATTCACTTGATTTTATATAACCTTTCAAACAACAATAGTTAGTTGGGAAAGTTGCTCTGTATCGTCCTCGGATATCATAGCATTCGTGGTATTACAAAACTCTTCGAAAATGAATCTAATCGGATATCAGAAGGAATTCTAAAAAATTTCCACCTGCCCATGTTTGCAAGTCACTGAGAGCTTAAACAAGTCTTCGTGAACGTCTCCGCATCAATTTTCGCAGAAAGAGAGGCACGTACTAATCTTTTAAAGAAGCCTTCCTTTTTTTCTTCGATGCGGAGTTGCTTTACCAGGGACTGCACACACATCCTATAGGTTTCTACCGAAAACTCGTACTTCTTTTATACGCAGTCCCCCTTCTGCGTTCAAAATTTTGCTCACGTGGTAAAAGGCTTTCAGATGAAGCCTTCGCGGATTATCTTAATCGCAGTGAAGACACTTTTTGTCGCATACCAGCGTCCGAGTTCGGTTCGAAACTTTTATATGAAAATTTTATCAGATAATGTGTAAATCAGCCGTGGGCAGACACCGGCCCGCAATGTTTACAATTTCAAATAATTCAGTTTTCTCGCACGTAGCCATGCTGCCGTCAACAAGTCAACGCCGGAACTTATTCTAGCTCCCACTGTGATATGAAAATTAAAATTGGTCCGTTAACGAGAAAAAAGTGGCCAGCCCTGATTTATATGTTACTCCTCTCTATGTCTAAGGTTTGAATAAAACTTATTTTATACTTCGAAAGGAAAATGTAACCGCCTTGAGAGAAAGAGTTTCTCTTCTAATAACAGCAAGTCTTAAGAAATCTTCTATAACCACAGAGGTAGGGATTACATCTATGATAGCTAGCTCTTCATGGTAAACACTGCTCGGGAAATTAAAAGTGCAGCTCAAAAGATTTCGCTCGAACGACTTGCTATAGTGAACTAATCTCTGTAATGCGAAATATATCTTCAAGAGGGCAGCAGGAAAATTTACTTTCATATGTGTGCGGTTAGGCGGTTAGCGTTCACAATTGCGTATCATGTAAACGATAAAAGCGTGCTTGGTAACTATTCCAAAAGTCGGATTAATGCTTGCTTTTCATTCTAAATATGAGTGGATCCTTTTGCTTTAGCACCAAGCACACAAAGTCAAACGTTATATATACGTGGCCAGTGCATTAAAGTGACGTAATCGTAATAAAAAAAATAAAAAAAAAAAAAAA
>KK502439.1:288267-306564 GCA_000688735.1 Glossina austeni | reverse complement strand
ACAACTGTCGTGTAAATCAAGTTTTACAGAAAACAAAAATCGAAAAAAAGCAAAAAAAAAAAAAAAAAATTTAAAAAAAAAAAAAAAGGAAAAATTGCAATTTTCGCTTAAATTCAAATTAATAGCATTAAATTTTAATGGACAGCGCAGCGTAGCGCACTTCAATAGAGAAAAATGTCTGTGTTCTCCGATTAATTACACGTGATATAGATTTTCTGGGAAAAAATTGCAAGTTTTTCTCTTTTTCTTCTTTTTTTTTTTTTTCATAATTAAAAGTTACCGTATTTATAAAATCCAGTTGTTGTTGTTGTTTACATTGTTTGTTTCTTTTTTTCTTTTTTGCTTTTTTGCTTTTTTTTTTTTTTAATTCTTTAGAATTCTTCTGCTCCACTTTGCATAATAATTGCAATCGAAACCCGATCGACTCGTTTTTATCGTTGTTGTTGTTGCTCTTGTTATTGCTGATTGGTTTATAATTACGGGAAACGATAGATAGTTTTACGGATAGAATAGAAAACTAAAAAAAAAAACGTTTATTGAAAAGCAATATCGGTTAAGAACATAAATCCCAAGTTATTGAAGGATTGTGTTCACCAATTCATTAGGAAGGACTCTGTGGAAACTACACAGAGCTAGTGCAGCGTAAATGTCAAAGCTTGCGAACCACTTCAACTATCATCAGCAAGACACGGTAAGCTTCTTCGGAAATGTCTGCACAAATTTCAACTTTGCCTTCATACGTCAATAGGTGATAACCGAGCGCTTAAAAAAAAATTAAAGTGAAAACAAAACGAAATAGAATTTTTTTCTGTTCGCGAGACTTGCGACAGCCAGAAGGAAAATGAAAATTGTATGTGTGTTTAGCCAGTTCTGTAACAGTTCTGTACCCTCGCATGGTGCCTATATAAACTCGATTGATCAAGCGATACACTACACTACGCTTATATTAGCCCAGCAGCACTAACTATTCCCACCACAATTTCATTGCCGTTCATTATGTACTTCCGTGCGTTATGCACGCCCACTACATATCTTATGCTTTACGCTTATATCAGTCCAGCCTCAATAATTACTTCTATCACAGTTTAGTGTCCGTCCATTCAGTTTAATATTTGGCTTCCCCTTTTTTTCCTCGGTACCGCATCGCATCTTCTCTTTAATTCTGTGTTAGCCAAAACCTATTCCATCCGAGTTTTGCATACAAGTTCCATGCTTGTATCAACCTAACCAAAAACGAATGCTTTTTTTGCCTTCCACTTCTGCCTGACTATCTTGTCCTTAACGCTTGACCACCACCTAACCCATTGAACTTTTGTCTATACGTTCGCTCAGTTTCCATCCCTTCTACGAGACATAGGACCGTTTTCGCCGAACGAAAGCCTAGGGAAGCAAATCTCTTTCAAGGCTGCGTCATTTCCGCCTATCCAACTCAGGTTTCTTTTCATTGGCCTGAGGCTAACATACCTTCTTTTTTAGCCCCTATTTGTTATGTAAGCGCGCAGGCCTAGTGGCCAACTACGCAGCTTCCGCACCTTTAGTTATGGAGAACTCAAAGGAACAAAAGAAACTAAAAAGAAATGGACGAAAATAATCGACAATACTATCATCCACCCTCATCCTAACCTCACTCCAGCTCTACATCTTAAAAAAAAAGGTGGTCTTTTTCTTGTTCTTCAAGAAGAAGGAGAACCAATAGCCTTAGCTGCTAGTGCTTATCCTAACTTTAGGCGTATTCCTTCGAGTTAAACGAATTGTAATAATAAGAACAAAGTGGAGTAAAAAAAAAAAGTATATGCTCTGGGCCGGGTCCTGCAACGCCATCAACCATTAATTCGAGCACATACTCGAGCTCTGCCAAAAATTACCGATTATTAATACGAATAATTGCGAAGCTTCGTCTTCTTCTTCGTCTTCACATATCTCCAATTGTTACGCTACCGCAAAAGAGGGAGTCATCCGTCACCAGTTCAAAATAAATGTCGTTTTTCTAAACTAATTTAAATAGATAAAGAAAGGACGGATAGACACTTAGACGGGGCTAAATCAATTCATAATCTTTAGCTGGTGAAGAAGAATCTCGCACTAATCTGAAGTCTGGTAAATTTTTTTTCAATCTGTGAAGAAGTACGTCTTTTATAACTAAAAAAAGGCCGTGATTTCCACATATCTTCCCTTTCGACTGAAAATACTTCCTACTCCGCTTTATTATTAAGGAAACATTTTTAATATATCGGTTTTCTGAGACCGTTTCATTTTAACGAACCAAAAGAAGATTTTCTACTTAAATTTATACAACTCTGCTTAATATGGAACAAGGTTCAGTTGCTTCTTGCTTATAGAGCAAGATTCACTTACTGCTTGCAGCAATATTTAGGACTTTAAGAACCCGAAAGACAAGACGATAAAAAACCAACTTAACTAAACTGCTTTACAATCCCAGGTTGACCACCCGATGTCCTATATGGGGCAAGGGGGTTGACATATCGAAGAAGGAAATTCTCATACCTCATAGGAACATCATCTTCATAGAGAAGTAATATCATCATCGCCGTAGAAGGGAAATAGAACTTCGAACTTAGGTTGTGCAGCAGTAGGTCTAATAAGTGATTAACTTACTCTCAATAGTTCCATTTTAAGAAAATTACCGATTCTTCCCTACTCTCTAATAGTGAGATGAAAAAGAAGACAAGATTTAAGATTTGTTAAGTAAATAATTTCGGAGTGACACAGTTTTCTCGACAATGTCCCCGAATATATGATACGACTATGAGAAGTGATCTAAAAATATGGAAGGAAAAGCTGGTAAGCTGGTCTTACGACTTGAAAGAGAAATTAAAATGTTTTCCTTTATGAAAGCGGAGTAAACGTCATAACCCACTTTTGCAAATTCTTATTGCATGGAAAAGATGTTACCTCAATACATCAAGTCTTATGGATATTCTCAGACTCTAAGCTCTCTCATATCCTACACACGTATACAAAAGCATTAAACGCATTGAATTACTTACTTGAACTGTTGACGATATTTGCAGCGCTCTGCGTCTGCAGAGCATTTGTCACATGATTTTTATCCAATTCCTGCACTTTGGGTGAAGAAGCCTCTATTTTGACCAACGTAGTGAGCGTAGACGAGGACATAGTTTTGGATGTAGCAGCAGTTGACGCAGATGATAACGAGGACGACGATGAAGCTGAAGAGGCGGAAGAACCCGACGCTATAGTGCCAAGTCCGTGATGATGTGTAGTAGTGGTCAATGATTGATGGCAATTATTATTAGAAGTGGTTACTTCGGAGACTTGGCAAGGTTCGCGTTTTATTTGCACAAATGTATACGATGAAGAGGAGGTATTAGCCGCCGCATGAGGGGCTAATGAACCCGGAGCGGGAGCTGCCACGGAATTAACGAAATGGGGAGTAGCCGCCACGAGGGAATCTAATTGCAAAGCGCTCGAAGAAGCTGGCACCAGAAATGCCGTTGCCGCCGTAGCAGCTGCGGCCGTTGTAGTAGTAGTGCGTTCAAAATGATGATGATGTTGCTGGTGATGATGATGATGCTGCTGCTGCTGCTGTTGATGATTATGATTGTGATGATGTTGCTGATGATGATGATGATGATGGTGATTATGATGGTGAAGAGAATGTTGAGTACCAGCGCCGCCGGCGGCAACCGTAGAGCTCAACACATCTGCAGCTGTAACAGTGGTATTAAAAGATGCCATTGGTTGTGGCACCTTAAGCTCCAAAAACTAAACGCTCACAAATTTTCACATACACATGCAACGCGCCTCAGCGCTGTGTCATGCGTTACATTCACTTTTCTTTTATTTTTTATTTTTAATTTATTTATTTATTTATTTATTTATTTTGTACTCGTTTCACAGATTAAGTGATTTTCTTAACATAAATATTTTATTCGTTTTTTTGTGGCCAAAAATCTGGACAGTTGTTGTTGATTTGCAGTAATAACACCAACAACAACAACAACGACGACAACATTATTATTATGATCTTCTAAATAAATAGCATTTTTTATTACATTTCATTTTTCTCTTTTAAAAGATTTTTCAAAATAAATTAACATAAAAATAAAATCGTTGAGAAAGTGGCGAACGGCCTGCACAAATCCGATACGCTCCACTAACAAAAATTCAGCGCAATTTATGAGTTGGCGACGGCACTGACTTGGCCGGTCACTTTGTTAATTTGAAACAACGAAAAAAAAAGATCTTTTTCTTCTCTTTCTCCTTTTTTATATAAATATATGGAGGCTGACGATTTTTGTTTAAATTCCTTCTAAAACAGATTCTTATTTTATGTGGATGTAGATTTATTTTTCACTTTTTTTCTTGGTACAGCTCCAACAGGCGGTTTTTGGAGATTTTTGTTTTGTTGTTTTTACTTTATTTCTTCACACACGAAAAATTCCAAGAATTTTATGTAAAGACTTTTCTGTTGTTCTTTTATTTTTTCCTTTTTTTTTTTTTTTGCTTTACTTTTTCTTTTTTTGTATTAATTTAAACACACAAAATAAAAAACGATGTGTGCACGCGGATCGCGGAAAGAAATGAAATACAGAAAGAAAAAAATTTTACACACTAAAAAGACCTGCGACGGCACGGCACTGGTCACATAGCAATGATAGACCGACTTCACAACGGCGACAGCAAAATACATATAACCGCATAGACGAACGTTGACTATACGAATAACTCTCTAACGAAGACGGTGGAGACGAGACGACCACCACCACCATTGCCACACAACACTACCATTATCAACACTGTTAACCCACCGTTTATGCTGTTGCAATAGTTGTTGTTATTATCGTGTTGCTGATACATTAGGGAGTTGGGCGAACAGAGCAGCAAAAAAAAAAGTGACTTTTCAAGTTTTCACTTTTTGTTTTAATAACTTTTTGCTACTTTTTAAGTTTCTTTTACTTATGTTAGCATATATGTTCAAGTTTATAACACTCCGCCCTTGCATCCTTAGCACTCCCTTACGTTATCTTAAATAACAGCAGCAATAAATACAACAACATCCTGTCATGCTACTTGTTTTCCTTTTTATTGCTTCTTTTTTACTTCCTTTTCATTTTCCCTGCGTATTTCTTTTTCAATATAAATTTCTTATTTACTTTTCGTCTTATCGTCGTTTCTGTTGATTTTCAGGGATCATTCTCTTTTCCCTTTTGTTACGCAGTAAATTTTCTTTAATATTTGTTATTGTACTTAATTCATACTTTTCTATTGCTATCTCTTCCTTTCTCTCTCTCTCCATTATGCTCTCTTTCTCTCTTCGGCCACAAAACTCTCATCTCCACTTGTTCTGCGTTTTTTCTTAAAACCACTACTTCCGTTTCACTCACACCACATATTTTATTTCGCAAAAAAAAAAAAAGAAGAAAATCATAGATTTTCCAGACTTTTTTGGGAAATTTTTCACATTCTATTGATCTTTTTCTTTGAACTTTTATGAAATTTTTATAAACCACATTATAAGTTAATAATGTTTATTAATCTTACTGCGCTTAAATCACATTTTCTTTGTTAATTTGTTTATTTTACGCTCACTAAGGTCTGGAATTTACTCTTATTCTTTTTTTTTACATGTTAGAAATGTGTAAAGCGCAAAAACTATGTTGCCACAGTGGTAGATTAAGCAATTTAGAATTTGGATGAGAATGTAAAGAATATATTAGAAATTTTTGATTAAATTTTAAAACTAATATTGTTCAATAAATGTAATATACATAAATACGTAATACATAAATAAATAAATAAACAAAGGAACTGCTTTACTAATAATGAAAGAAAAATAATATATTTGAAAAATAAAAATTCTGTTTCCTCATTCTTACATCTCATACGGATTGTGAAAAAAACTTACCATGAATTATGATCAAAATAGATTCTACAAAGTTACATTAATATTGTTTTCTTTGTTTTTTCCTAATTGACTGTAAATTCAATGAGACCATGAGAATAAAAGCTCAACATATGGAGAACATTGTAAACGAATACAATGTAAACCATGCCTTTAAGCATTAATTGTGTTTGATGAATGATTGCCTTCTAAATATCCTTACCTTTCGTACTACTTTTGTAACATGTGTGCTCTTTAATAAAAAAAAGTTACAAACCGCAATTTACTGTAGAGCATTCATATTAATAATAAATTGCAAAAATTACAATCTCAACGCAATAGATTCATTTCTTTTCCATGTATCTAGTACCAGCTATTATTTAACACTACGACTTCCTAAGGAAAATAAATAAAAATTCGTTAGAATAATAAATATTATGTAACGATTTGCGGAACGTTTTTTTATTTGAGTTCGGTATGAAAGTTTTGCTTAAATCAGCAAAATCACAATTTCTTATATTAAATGCAAACAGAATTTTTCTTAGTGTAATAGTAAAAGCATAAAAAAAACTTGGCCGCCCTGCAAAATTGCTCCATAATAAATTAAGCTTTCAATTTTTAAGGGGGATATTCGAATTTTATTGGGGAAATGTTTTTCTCTTAACAGAGAAGCTAGAACAGTGTAGCCATTTTAACAGGAACTGTAATTCCAATTCTAATTCGATTCATATGAATTCTATTATTTATACGGCGTGAAAAATACATTTTTCCCTTTTTGCATATAATTTTTGAATTTTCTGTTAATATATTTATTGTAACTGCACTGATGAACATATACATTAAAAGCATGAATTACACGTACATAAAGTGTTATATTATTTGTATATTCACAAAATAAATGAAAATATGCGCCGAATGAATTTCTATACGTAATGTGTATTTTATGTAGCATATAAATTGTATGTATATCCTTACAATTCAAATTATAAGTAAATAAAAGTTCGTGGTAATGTGGTATGGAGGTCCAATTAATATAAAAAATATGTATATAATTAAAAAGTTCACATATAAATACGTCTTAAATCTTTAGGAGTAGTTATTAAGTTACACTGAGGACAGAGTTTACGAGCTCCTAATGACCGCAACCAGCATTGCTCGCAATGCACATGCCAACAAGACACTGAAATAGCTGGATTGCGGTAATCATCCAGGCAAATCAGACACTTGTACTTGCTGGAAACATGATTTTCATATTGCCTTAGCTTAAATTTAAGTGAATCTATAATTTGCTGGTAATGAGCTGGTGAAGTTGCATCAACGATCGCGGCTGTGCTAGAGGTAGAAGCTAGAGATTCTTCAGAATTATCAAGCGAAATAAAAGTTGTGTCATTTTTGCTATGTTCCGTCTTATTGGCCGAAGAGCCGGTGATTAATTTCCTCATATAAGATGTAACATCGCTTTCGCCATTCTCTAGAGAGACTACTGGCGCTATTACATCATTCTCACCATACTGCGTGGGGCCGTATATTTGCGTGTCATCTTCATCCACATTGAGATCTTCGTCTTCGTCATCTTGATGATGAGCAGAGCCACTAGTGGTACCATTTGTTACTGCCTGGCCAATGCCGATTGCAGCGTAACCCCCTGGCAATAGGCTTGAGACACGTATACGTTTTTGGCCAGCCCATTCGTATTCTTCATACTCTTCGCCCACATCCTCATCATTGCTGGAATGTTCATCATCATTACTATCTCGATCTCGACGTCCATTGACCTCGTTCGAGTTATTGCGTCTTAAGCAAGCTTCAGCATGCGATTGAATTTCATTTTCTGGAAAACTTACATTGCACATAGGACAAGGATATTCCGCCGTACTAGGACGTTTACGCGAACGTAACTACGCAAAGAGATGGGCAATAGTAGTAAATTAAAAAAAAAAAACAAGTAACAGCAAAAACAATCATTGAAATCGCTTTATTCACCTTCATGCGCGTTTGCCGATTTCTTTGAACTCTTTGAAATACTGACCAAGGCTTGCGACGTCTCTCCATATCTGCAATATTAGAGTATGATCCCTCTCCTTCGTTTTCCCCTTTTTTTCCTAAATCTTCTGATTCTATTAAGGAGTTTGCTTTCAATTTTTTTAAACGTTCCATTTCTTGTTCACAATGTTCGGCTACTTCATATCGTCTTAACTTAGTTTCGCATGTTGGACACTGTACAAAAATATCCTCATCTAAGTTTTGCCTTAATTGTTGCAGACATCGCTCGGTAGTGGTTTCCATTTGTGTCCATAGATAATTGAATTTTCACTAAATTTAATAATATTTTTTGCCTAACCGAAAATTTCTTTATATATAATTAATTTTCCGATTGCAAGTTTCGAGGATTTCTCAGATTTTTAAGGATTTATTTCAATTTGCGGAACAACTCAAAGAAAAACCTTATTTTCAACAACTAAAACAACAACAATAATCACAAACACAGCTGCTCTTGCTTATAAACCAGTATTGCCAATTGCCAACATTTCAGCACCAAGTTTCATAAAATATATTTTCTACAGTATATAACAGTGTCACGAAATTTATATATGATTTTATACGAATAGTTTCTTATATATATGCTTTGTTTACCTCATATGTGGGAAACTGTAAGAAAGAAGTAAGTTTTCGTGCTATATGTACACAAATTTTTTATTTTAAATTTCTTTTATAGTTATCTGCAAATACTGCCTTTCTTTGTAAATTTTTATGTAAATAATTTACTGCAATCCAATATTGGATTTGTTCTCTTATCGTAAAATCTTCACTAATATACGAAAATGCTTAGAAAACGTAAGAGAAAAAATGAAAACGTTTAAGAAGAAGCATCACATCGCATTAAAATCACATCAATGTCGTTATAGTCAGTAAATTTTCTTCTTTATACGAAAGAAAGAAAATAGCCAGCGAGACTTTTGGTGAAATTCGTGTGGCGCGGCTGGTTTATAATCGAAAAAATTTGAGAAAATTTTCTTCTAATTTTTTGCAATTTATTATTTTATTTAATTTTATTTTTGTGGCTCTAAATTTTTTTCCAATCACACAAAGTAAGCCAAAGTGGAGAATATATGCAAATTCCAAAAATAGAAAAAATGCTATAAAACAAAAAAAACAAAAAAGCCAGAAATTCTTTTATAAATGAAAGTGGCAGAGCAAGGAAAAAAATTAGAACAAAGTTGACGCCATTTTGCTATACGAGTGCATATGTGTGTGCAAAGAGAAGCGTGAAGCAAAAGTGCGTGCATTTATAAGAATTGGAATATATACATAAATATGTATGCTTGCGTGTGCATGTGCTATGATTATATATATATATAAAATAATATTGAAAATGATGGTCACGACAGAATAATTTAATGATTAAATAAAAATTGAGATTATTATTGTATTGTAGTAGGAGTAGTGTTAAAATCGCACGATTTTCTCAATATTTTGTTATATTTCTTCTTTGATAACTAAGAAAAGTAAAGAGAAACGATGTCTAGAATCTACGAAAAGTCCATATCTGAAATCAGCTCCCAGCAACCGCACCAACAACAGCAGCAACAGCCCCCATTATATCAACAACAACAATCTATGCTAAGCAATGCAACAACACTCACTTTGGGCAACAGCAGCCTATTCAATAATAACAACAATGCGCTGGCCAATGCCAACAATTTTATAGGTGGATTTAGCTCCTTCGATAGTGATTCCCTGCCCGATTATTCTGAATTTGATTCGGAGTCGGTAACATTGGATTATTTCAAGGAAAGGTATGAATTCACTTTAAATAACGCCCATTAAAAACCTGTTTTGTGATGCGCTCTTATTTTTATTAATTATTTCCATTGTTTATTGCATTTGTTTTTGTTTCTGTTTTCGTTTAGACCATTTTCATTTTTCTTACATTCTTACTCGCGCAAACAAATAAACAAACAAACAAAAAGAAAAAAACGCAAACCTACATATTCTCATATAGTGCGAAAGTTTTCAGATGAAATTCATATCAGAATAAACTTAAATATCTTGTTGAGTATATTTTTTACATTATTGTTCTCCTATTCTTTTTTTTGTTTTTGTTTTCGTTATTGTTGTTATTGTTGATGTTGCTGTTGCTGCTGCTGCTGCTGCTGGTGGTGGTGCTGCTGCCGCTGTATTCTTGTTCGGTGGCATCATTACAGTTTCATTTACTATCACCCCTCACGGGAATGTCAATTGTTTCTGCGGCTCATTTGGGGTCACAAGGAAAAGAAGCAACGAGATGCAGAGGCAGGCAGACGTCATTATTTGTTTTTGATTATGTCGTTGTCGTTGTCGTTGTCGTTGTCGTTGGCGTTGTTGCCAGTTGTCAACCAACCATTTCTATATGAAAGCACAGGTGTTGTCTAGAGACTTTTCTGTAATTAAACACTTTGCCACACGTTGCACATTGTTTTAAGAGATTAGAAAGAATTAACTAAAATGAAATCAAACAGCATTCTCGTGTACATGGTAATCCACATAAATCGTAATGTATTTTGAAAGGATGAGCGCCTTCTCCTACCTCTGCATTCGATCACATTCGGGCAATTGCATGCGTTCATTAACTTGAAGGAATTGCTTTGAATCCTTGAAACCCTTCCAATGCTTTGAAATGCTTTACTTGCTAATAGACTTGACATATAGTCTTATGG
Organism: Glossina austeni; assembly: GCA_000688735.1. Taxonomy (NCBI): domain Eukaryota; kingdom Metazoa; phylum Arthropoda; class Insecta; order Diptera; family Glossinidae; genus Glossina; species Glossina austeni. The sequence goes on along the minus strand of KK502439.1, from coordinate 296,001 downwards.
ATAAGATTTTCAGTGGATGCACTTCATCGTCAAAAGTCAATGAATTGAAACACGCGGTCGGTCATAAGAAATTGTGCTTCATCTGCCTTTCATAAAAAAAACTATCTATCCGGGGCTCCAATGGGAGGACAATATATCAAAAAGGGAAACCTTTTTGTATTACGATCTTATGCTCGCGCCATTTCAGTCAACAACCAAAAACTTATAACTTTAAAAATGTAGGCACTGGGTGCACTATGAAAATTCGGAACAAACTTGCTTAGGTAACTGGAGAGAGATCTTTGAAATCTTGAAGAGAACTGCGACTTTGCATATTGGGTTGTCTTGCCGCAAAAGTGGCGCCAATGACAGAACCGATATCCCGGCGTTCGACCTACAGTCCTTCGAAATTCCTCTCACTGTAGAAATCATTGTCGATAGGATTTTGATGTTAACTGAAGATGCAATGGGCAGCTATAATGATCACAATTGCCGCCAGGTTTTATCCAGACAGAGAAAACCATTGAAGTGCCAGCTCGTGACTTCTTGGGATCACCTCACAGGGATCTTGTTACAGTTTATTGGAAAGCACTATGGAATTCTCTTATAAGGAATTGACATGAGAATTGTCAAATATGCAAACATACAAGAATACAAAACAATGTTCATTGGAAAGAAAATATGTTTGAAGTGTTGAAGGACGCAGTCAAAGGATTAGGCGTTTTAAGGCGGCTCAAAAAACACTTCACTGCAACTATTTACGCCGTCTAACTAAACTTTTGCCTAGGGGGGCCTAGAAAACAAACCTTTGGCAACAAGCCGCTTGCGGAGAAACATTCAGCCGCCCATAGGCGACTGTAAAGTGTGTCCAAAACTTTCTGTAGTCTTGAGCGTCGGCGTAGTTTGGGTTGTGTTACGCTTACGAACAGGTACACTCAGGGCAACAGGGTTCTCCAGAGATAAAAGAGATTTATTTGACAATTAAATCCTTCAACAGAAACACACGGCTTTGTCGGCCTTTTTATTCACTCGTCCATGGATATCTGTCCGTCTGTGCTTCTTGTTTCTTTGTGTTCAATCTGCAGGTAGCAAACTTTTGCTGAAATTTAAAACATCCACACATTTTGGTCCAAGAACGAAAGCTATGGAAAACGGTTCGGATCGAATCAGTTTTTTGACCGCTCGGTCATGCGAAGACTGATTTTGAAAAATCGCTTTATGAAAAATTGTATTAAAATGAAGTGGTGTAGGATATTTAATTGCTCGCCCTGTTGTAACTCGCTTTATATTTTGGATTCCAAAGCAAATTCCTCTCTGTTGTTTCATCCAGTGGTTAAGAAATGAAAGAAACTTTCAACATGTAATCGATTCTTGGTCGTTAACGTTCATTTTCAAAAATCGAAGAACATCTGCTTTCTAATTGAAATTTTGACGACCTTGAGCCTACTAACATTTGGGAGCGAACGCACGGTTGAATAAATGGAAGAAAAGACAAGACCGAGCGCTGGTCAAGATAATGTTTACTTAATAGAATAGTATTTTAATGCGTTCTATAACACACATACACACATAGAGGACATAAGGAGGGAAAATTTGTGTTTATAATTTAAGACTTATGATGTGGATAAAGTTATGTATCAGAGTTACTTAAATGTGTTCTTATATCGATCTTATGGTAATGATGAACAAAGAAAAGTGTCGAGTCTTTAAGTTCCCCTTGAGGTGTGATAAAGGTTTCCTGCTTTTCTCTTTAGTAGTTTTAAACTCATGTTTACTCTGCATTTTATATTAATTTTAAATAGTTACTGCATTTCTCCGCCTTTTGACTGTAAATCGATAATGGCATGAATGTCATAATGCATGTTACTCCTCCCTGAAAGTCTAGAAAAAAAAAAATAAATAAATAAAAAATAATAATGAAAATGCTGCGTCATCATTATCCATCATCACTGCGAGGTCTTTATCTTAACTTTATGAAAATGTGCCAAAAGTTGTTTTTTTCTGCACGTAATTCTCACATTTTATCCCGCTGTTATAACTTAAAGAAACACTTTCTAAAATTAGATCTTCGAGACAGACAGACATTTAGACACTTTTCTTTGCTTCTTTCTTATCTTTTTCTTACCTCATGCGGTGTATATGTGCATATGGACGGAGGGAGAGAAATACAAGGGAATTGAATTAATGAAGCGCCTATTGTATTACCGCATGCTGTTCACACACACACACACACACACCACTGGTACATTAGTATCTCTTAACGTAAATTCTTTTTTTGATTTTTTTTTTTTTTTTTTTAATTTACGTAATAAATTTTCGTAGACTTTTGCAAGATTGAATTTGCAATAAAAGATTTTTCAAAGCGACTGTAAAGCGAACAAGGAAAACATTTTGTATCTTATCATCGTTCATTGTATTTACGTTAAAATGCTTCTGTTCTCTGCTGTAGCTTTGTTGTTGTTGTTCTCATTGAACTGTAAGAAATTTCAAAATTATTCTTTTTTGCGTTGTAGTCAGTCAGCCTTTGCATTAAAGTCTATTCGTCTATGTGTCTGTCTGTCTGTCTGTCTGTTTGTCTGTCCTATCCGTTTCTTTAGATTTTTCTATTTCATCATATTTCTGTGTGGTCTGCCAAAAAAAAAAAAAAAAAAAAAAAAAAAAAAAAAAAAAAAAAAAAAAAAAAAAAAAAAATCCTCTTCTTTCTTCCGCTCCTTTGTTGTACAGGGTATCTATCTCATTACCTTACGTCTGGTCGGCTTTCAGTTTTTCTTCTCAGAGTCGTCGCATACCTTTCAACTTTCAAAAGCTATTCACACATTTCACACAATGAATAATTTCAACGCTTTTTTTTTTGCTTTTCTTTCATCATCTCCTTCTTTTTCTTCTTTTGGATTTCTTTCAAAATTTTTTGCATATTGGTTTGTGCTCTTGTATACCTTTATTGTTGTTGTGTTCGTTTCTCTCTCTCTCTCTCTGTCCCGCGTATTATGTTGATGTTAGTTAATGTTGGCCGTCGCGCATATTTTTATTTTTTTTTTTTTATTTTTTTATTTTTTTTTTTATATACATATTTGAATATTTGATTATGTCTACTGAGCCACTTGTTACCCATGATTCAGGTATTCATTCAAGCATAACGCAATGACTAAACGTTTCCCACATAATCATGTTAATGATTACCTTACACTGCATAATGTAGTCATTCGTACATCGCTCGTTGATTACGTACATGCAATGCATACTACATATGTTAATTACCTTGATTATTGCCATTAATGAAATGGTGTAAAAATTGTTGTTGCATTCCATTACACATTGCAGCTATAGCTAGCTGGCGGGGCTCCAGCCTAAACTCTATAGGCTGTAGGCATAGAGCGAAGAAATTCAAGAAGAAATAATAAAAAAAAAAAGGAGAAAGAAAAGAATTCCATTACATTTACCGAGTGAAACGTAATTGAAGTCTAGTTTTACATCATTATTTAGTTGATAACCGCAAAATTTTTGCTTGGTTAACCATGTAAAAGGTAACCATTTCAATGAAGCGATTAAATGTTAATCATACGTTCAAATTTGATTAAGTGTTGGAGTTACTTCAGTTTGTCAGTTTGTCTCTCCCATATGCATTACGCTACATTACGTTTGTGTGTGGATGCAAGCAAAATTCAGCGGAATCTGAAGTACTCTAGTGAGTGAATCTATTCATCATAACGACCGATTTAGAATCTTTTGTCTGAATTGTGTTAAACCTGTCGGTCCGTTTGTCTGTCTCTCTATGTGCTTTTGTATTCAGCCGGCAAATATTGCAATTGCGATGAAATTTGCTATACGCCGGTATAGTTGTTTTAGCGCCAGGACGAACTTAATTGAAAGTGAATAGGATGGGACCACCTTTACGATCACTACTCACTCATTTCGAGAAAAGTAAGCGGGGGCACGCGGTAAAAACATAGCACTTATCAATTGGGCACATCGCTCTCAGTGAGTCGCAGTCATTTCCCCATTTCCTTCTGACCCGTGCTATCGTGTCACAGTTACAGAAGACATCTGTCCTGTCTGAGTGATTGATTATATAAGAAAAAAAGAAAAATTAATTGTCGCATTTTGTCGAAGCGACCCATGTATTCGGAAAATGGCAAATTGACTGATGACATATAAAGGTTTGGAACTAGCACAGTGCAGGAAAAGACAACCGGATAGTCATCAATGAGACTTGATTAAGTAGCTGCAGTGTTTAACTAGTTAGGTCAACTAGAGCTAAAGGCATAACATGAACATACGCTGATTGGTCACATGCTTCCCTGGCTGCGGCCTCTTTCTATCCCGTTCTTACCGTTTCTTGTTTACCCGCCATGCTTTGCTCGTATAAGAGCCGATCCCTGAGTGATTTGTCTTATGTATATATATATATATATATATATATGTACGTGTATGACATATATATATATATATATGTATGTATGTATGTATATATATATATATATATATTAATATCAAGCAAAGAAAAAAAAAATGAAAGATATTTCATCCTAAAAGTGCGGCTCATCTCTTCCGCATTAATAGACATTCCCGAGCACATTCCGCACGTGTAAACCGATAAAGCGAGAAAAAAAATACCATTTAATGGAATATTTTCTTTATAATACAGCCAAAGAATAATGCCAAGAGCCTTTAATTCACTTAATATCGATGAGAAACTTTCCCTATTATTCCTATTTGTGTGTCCATGGTGTCCGTGTGTGTCTACTTTTTATATCAGTGAAGTGAAATTCAGGTAAAACATTTTAGTGCCAGATAAAGCGATTAATTCTCTGAATAGAAGAAATGGTTTAAAGCGATGACAAAAGATTGAAATTTGTGTGTAACACCCAAAGGGAAACATCGAAGACCTTATAAGATATATGTGTATGTATAGATATATTTAATCGACGTCTCAAATTCTCCACTGATTTGCCCGTTGTTCTCTCCGTCTGTGTAATGTGAATGTAATAGACATTCCCCTAGTCGTAAAAATGAAGCTATCGGCACAAACATCGATTAAAGGACACGCCCACAATATAAAATAACCTAAGATCATCACTGTCTTCAAGAATTAAAGAAAAAATTGTTTGTTTGGTTGCGTCTGGTAAGCGAGAACAGATACGTATCAGAAAAAATGTGTAGAACAAATCGTTCACGCCCATATGATATGATTGAGCGTCGAAATTTATTTATTTTTTTTTAATCTTTTTTTTTCCTTTTGCATAACGGTGAAGGCTATAAAAGACTCTTGTGGTGGTCTTGTTATTCCCATGCCCTCTGTCTTGTTATTCCCTCGTGATCTGATGCCTTAACTCACCAAAAAGTCGAACGGAGCTATTCGCCACTTTTAAATCTGTCCATGCAAAACGCACTAACGTGATTCATATTTTCTAACCGTACTGCCCGTCCTTGGAACAACCTACAAGCAGTGGTCTTTTCCATCGTACCTGATGTCTCCATTTTCAAATCGAATGTTCACAGACGCTGCTCTCCCTCTCCCTCTCCCTCCCTCTTTCTCTTTACCCCTTTCTTCCTGTAATTCCTTCTGATCACCACCGTGCCCGCATTTATAGGGGACATAGGGGGGGAAAAGCAAATCAAAATATGCTGACTCTGTGCTCTTCTCTTACGAATGACAGGAAGTAAGGACTAAGACACAAGAAAGCCAGCTTTACCTAACTCTTAAAATTAAACAACTGAGAAGTGATGACCAAAAAGAGAAAAAAGGAAGTACAGCACTTAAGTAACTAAAAATTTGTCATTTTGTATGCGTATCTTCTTCTTGCTAAGAAATTTCGGTCATCTTTACTTAATTTAGTTAAATCGCAGGACATATAAGGAACTTTTGTATTTTCCCAAAAGGGAAATAATTCCCATTGTGGAGGATTACGGTATAGTGTAGTGTATGAGTAACACAAAGCAATGCCAAAGGATGTCTGTGCACTTACATGTAACTCTATGAGTGTTAAGTAGTTCATGATAGAAAGCTCTCCTCTCTCTCTTTAACGAGCACTATTATCAATAACGCAGATATATATTTACGTTTAACCTCTGACTGCATCCCAAAATAATTCGTTTCTTGTTACGTTTTGTAAAACTCCTGTTCTATGATTACACAGCACAGCAGTGTACGGTGCCACTTAAAAGAGTTCACTTATAATTACAATACGTACTTAGCTATACAAACGAATTGAAAGTGTAAATGAATGCTTAAAAGGCAATAAGAAAACTCTATATATTTTCATTAGAAAGCACCGCCATATGTAACTTGCGGTACTTTATTTCCATTAGAGTGTCTCGAATATCTGTCTATCCTTGAAGCAAATTCAAACGAAGAGAGTTTGTATTCAGGTCATGTCGTACGTGCCCCTACAGAGACGTCTGCAGAAAGTGTTAGCTTCCGAATGTGTTCGGGTGGTTGAGCCGCTTTCCCTGCCCTGGGGTGTGCCTTCATTCGTTTGACATGAATGACTTCTTCCCGATCGCATTATAGAGTGTAAACAACCACTCCCCCTTCCCCTTCCTCCCGCATACCTTCCTACCTTAGACAAGAAGCGCAATTGTCATGTCGTCAAATTCGCATGTAATTCCCGGTGCTGTACTTACTCGAATCACGATTGGCGCGCACTTGTGCAACTATATAAACGTAGAACACGTACCGAACATGCATTCACGCTTTCCATTTTGGGACCGCAGCCTATCTTACTTGCCACATCTTTTTTCCAATAACGATCACCGTTTTACACGTATATCTCACACATCTCCCAAGTGAGTAGTTATAACACATTCATCGATACGACTGTTGCAGATCATCGTAAATGTGCAGGGGTCCCTCATGTAACACAGTGCTGGGGGGTAAAACAATATTTCGAATAAGTGAAAAGGACAGAAGAGAGGAGAGGAGTTTCAATAGCTCAAGTTTCATATAACACAGTTTCGATATGGCACAGTACGAACTAACCCTGCTATGCGAGGAACACTGCAACCTGACTCCACCTTCAGGTACAACAGCGGTAAACAATTTTCCTTACTGTCTTACTGATAAATCTTCAACTATCTTCAACTATGACTAATGAACACCCCAAGCTTTTCTTTCATCCGATATATCCGACATTGGAATTTATATAACAATTTGAAGTAAGTACAAACCAACGAAGCTATTGAAGGCTTTCTAAAAGGTAACAATGGGATAATAGAATACGAGACAAGGTAGATTAGATGTGGCGGCAGCCTGCACCGAAGCAAGCCTAGGACAAATTAATTCGGCCTGATTCGGTAAAAGGTACTACAGGGTATAGAATAAAACTGTGACTTCTTCATTTGAAAGTATTGTCTTTGGCCTAAACGAAATTGCATCACTTGTTACCGTAAGGTATACACAACATAGTCTCTTGGAACTTTGAAGAGTTGTAGCTTTGGACCAAAAAAAATGATGGGCAAAGAATGCACTCCAATACTCAAAGCCTAAAATAGCGTGTGTGGCCCAACAACGTCAACGGTTTGCCCATTGGGCGGGGCCATTGGGTCGTCGTATATTAGAGTTTGTTCCAACCAAATAAAACCATCGCTAAGGAACGCTGTCAGTATATATACCGTTAGTCTTTATATGAATGAATTCGGTTCGATATAGCAAAACTCGCTCAGGAACATGTTTATATATTATAAACTGGAACGTTCCATCCTGGCCGCTGTTACCAGCAGGCGTTACTCTTTCAGGTTAACACAGGTTTCCATATA
>KK502439.1:219635-278023 GCA_000688735.1 Glossina austeni | reverse complement strand
TAATATTTTTATAAAAATATTAAAAAAAAATAATAAAAAAAATAAAAAAATAAAAACAAAAGGTTATTGCATTTATTTGTGGCGTAATCGTTGTCATATTAATGATAATGGCATTGGCTTCCACCGATTGGCTTATGGCAGAAAGTTGGCGTCAAGGTTTATTTGTTCATTGCATTGAAGAAGATGTCTTGCCACCGCTTCCATTTAATTTACATGATCCTCCAGGCTGTTATCCCAGCCGAGATGTTGGTAAGTCTTTTTTTTTTTTTTTTTTATTTTTATTATTATTTTTCTTTAATACTTTTATGAAAATATTATGCAAATACTCTTACACGTATATATGTATTTATGTATTTTTAGCTTATATTAAAGCAACGGCGGCCCTTTGTATTATCACATTGATAACTGATTTCATAGCTACGACATTAACTGGTCTTGGCTTAAAATCGCAAAATCACAACTTAAAATATAAATATTATAGAATTGCAGTTTTAGTCATGTTACTATCCTGTAAGTAATTTTATAAAGAAATCCATTTATTCATTTTAAATAACTTCCATTTTTTCCTATCGTTCCTAGTAATATCTGTACTATCAGCATTAATAATTTATCCTGTATGTTTTGCCGGCGAACTTAATCTGGGTAAGAACTTACTTTAAAATATCATAAGCGATTTAATCAGTTGCGCTCCAACCAAACTCCAACCAAACTAATACTACATTCAGTCACCTTTGCCCCAAAAAAAGACTCAAAAGGACGGGGAAAGAACAACATTTTCAAACTCTATAGTATTAGGTGTGTGTGCAGTTGTTTTTTTTCTATTTTCAGACTAAATGTGGAGAAATTTATATAAAATATATTATATATGGAGAAAATATATCTTGTATTTTACAAAAAGCAATCCTGTATTTGCAAAAAGCAGAAAACATGCAAAGCAAAGGCATTCGCAGTTTTTGTTGCACTGGCGTGCGGGCGTTGCAGGCGGTTCTTTTGACCGATTTTCAAATTCCTTTGTAAATTTGTAGGCGATATGTTCATTTTTCGGAACGGAAGAATATTTCCCACAGATTCTACATAGTTTGACAGACGGACAGGCGGACAGACATGCTTAGATTCATTCCGAATTTGAAAATGCCAAAGAATTTATACACACACTATATGGAGGTTTTCAAGCCTAGTTATGCTCGTTATGAAAATATTGAAAAAAAAATAAATTAAATTTTGATACCCTACCATATTGGTTAAGTTTGATCAATTTTTCCCATTTTTGTTCAGGTAACTACAGCATCGTCCATAGTACAGATGCTCACATTTTTGTAGCTTTGTCTCTTGCAGTTTATTAGTAATGAATGAGAAATAAAGCAACGTAGTACGACGGACAGACGGACATGGTTAAAACGATTAAAAATTTGATGTTGACCCAGAATATATATAATTTATGAGGCCTCTGAAGCTTGCTTTTGGGCCTTGCAAAATGAAAGAATAGAAGAAACGTACAAAATAAAATGTACGAACCATTAATTTCGAAAGAGGCGCAAGTCACTTTTCTAAAAAAATAAAATTGATGATAACATCACTTTTAAAATAATTTCTTCGTATCAGATGTATGTAAGATTGTCGAAAAGATTTGATAAAAATCTATCCTATGATGTAGCAATTTATATAAACGTATAAAAAAAGTTCATTCCTCAGTATCTTGTTCAGGCTCACTTTCACACAAATATTTGCTTAAATTGAGGAATGAACCCTTTGTAAACCTCTACATCTACTAAATATATATAACCCCATAATGAATACCGCATAGCCAAATAAAAAAAGCGCAAGTCGGCATGCCTTGACTTCGATGTGCGATGAAAATCTTACTTTAATTATGGTTGGCATCTGATTGTAGCTGTAGTGAGTGCTTGGTCACTAAAGCGGTAGTACGCACTGATCGGGCATACGTTTCACAGGCTGCGACGACCACTCTTCAAGTGTCTTTCCCTTCAATTTTTCTTTGGTCATTAACGTGTTATGTCATAGAAAAAAAATTCATCTTTTCAATACAAAATTCGCGTGCATATCCTACACTAGTAGTGGTAAATTAGATTTGTGCGAATGTATTCAGCACCAAAAATGCGTTGTTACAGATCCCAGCTATTCACAATTACTTTTTAAATCGATTTAAGCTCGTCTGTCCGTCTGTCAGTTGTGTTTTTTTTGTTTTTAAATTATAGGTCGCAATTTTTGGAGATATTTTAAAGGCGAATGGATCGGACCACTTTTTCGACTGCCTGCCAAATAATGCCTCACTTTGAGAAGCCGTAACTGTAGGATTATGTAGGATATTTAGTAGTAGGCTACGATGAAATTTCTTCTTGTTATTCGCTATTTTTACTTATCACCGAAATGGACGACTAAATCGATTTCAACGTTGCGACTCGTCATTTAATTGTAGATGTTTTAAACGGAGAGTGCGGGAGGGGGCGGTGAGGGGCTACTACATACACTGTTGGCTGTGGCACTGGTATCGCCGATTGTCATTTTACTTTATATTTATATATTTAAAATATTATTTTGTTATAATGCAAAATGTCTTTTCTTTTTTTTTTTTGTTTTGGTAATTTATAGCAAACCGACCGGTTTGGGAATTTGGCTGGGCCTACGGTGTAGGTTGGGGCGCTGCCATATTCCTATTTGGAGCGGTTGTCCTTTTACTATGTGACAAAGAATCCGAAGAGATATATTATAAGGAAAGAAAAATAGTACATGAAAACCAAATGCGCGCCTAGGCCAGGCCGCACGACCTGCCTGACGTCGTTCTTTAGACATATAAGTATATATTTCTTTTTGAATTAACACATAAATTAAAAAGAAAAACGAAAAGAAAAAAGAAAAATTTTATTTTAATATCCAAGAAAAAAAAAAAACCTCCCACATTACATACAAAAACAAAAGAATTGAAAGAAAAAAGAACAAATTGTCATTAAACCTCATTCATCATGATCATCCTATTTCATCGTATAAATGCGTACCAAACTGTTATACATTTACATATATACACAGGTGTATACATCTCTTTCTGATACAGTCATAGATACACACACACACGCACATACATACATGCAAAAACAAACACACAGGCACACATAGGCACACATAGGCACACACAGGCATACTACATATGCATATATATATGTATATATACACAAATCACAAATTTCTTCTTTTCCCTCTTTTTTCTTTAATTTTTAGTATTATTATTATTATTATTATTATTGTTTATTGTTATTTATTGCAAATTTGTTTTTCAAGTCTTCTTTAACTTAAACAAAGTTTTTAATTTTCATTTTAAATCCTTTATATAGAAATTTTGTAATTCTTTCTTATCATTTACGATTTTCTTTCATGTGTATTCTATTTTCTGGCCAAAAGAAAAAGCAACAACAACAACAACAAAAACAAAGGCAACAGCAATTCGATAGTAAATGTATATGTATATGTAATAATAAATTAGATGAAAAAAAAAAAGGAAAACAAAAACATTTATAAGCCGTTAACTAGCAAACGCTTTCAATATCTCTCTTTCTCTCTCTCTCTCTCTCTCTCTTTCTATTTCTCTATCTCTCTTGCGCTCGTTGTGTAGAATTATAAAAAGTACTCTCAAAATTTTAATACTAATGGCATATATAGAATACATATAGAAAAGAATTTTGTTTATTAAAACACAATTAATATGAAGAAAATACATACAATGCGTGCACATACACTCACACACACACAGACTCGGTACACAACAAATTATTAAACATTCAACAAGAAAAATGAAAGAAAAATCAAAAGAATGTATAGAAAAAAAAAAGAAGAAGAAAAAACTCACATGTTAAAGTACCCACGCCCCCTTCCCACAAAAAAAATTCAGCAAATCACCAAATTCTCAAATTGTTTTTTTTTTTTTTTTTTAATTTAATTTAATAATTATGTATATATAATTTTAGTAAGTAGTAAAGAGGAGAATAAGATTAAAAGTCTTTCTTGCTTTCGAATATCTCTTAGGACATGTTCTCCTATAAATGCAACATGCAGACGGTCAGAAAGCGACTTGAGGAAAGCGATGAGAGATTATCCGCGGTGCGACCGATCGTTAAAGTAATGATTTATTAATTAATTGGATTATCAGTTCAGTGAAACAAAACCGAGCCAAATAATCCTATGGATTACTAATTTAGTACTTTAACTGGATTGCATCTAGTAATCCAATTGATTAACTAGTTCAGTACTTTAATGGGGAACTTGTTCGTCCGCTGTAGTTCGCCACGGCCGTTAAATACCTTCGATAGAACTACAAATTTTATTCTGCTTGCAAGGGAAACAAGATAAGGAGGACAAAAAAAAAAAACAGCTCCCTCAGAGTTTCAACTCACTTGGACATATGCAAAATACAAGCACGTACGAGTTATTTGTTATCTGTCTGATAAATCCGTAGCTCACATCTGGGGAATATGCAATTGATTACGGGAAGGTGACGCACTATCGACACGATGCTGTTGCTTATTACATACACCATCAGCATCGATCAAAGAATTTATTGCTCATTGTATGTATTATCAGTGAGAAGATAAAGCTTTGAATGAAATCAAGATGATGACTCAAGGGGGGAGCTCAACGTACCTTCTTTCGCTCAACAAATTCTTGGCTCACTCATGGTGTATCCGTTATGACGCAAGGCTCTTATCTCCGTAACGGTAAATTATGGTAAAAATCCATCTCTCACCGATTGTCTTCGTTCGAAGGCGACGATAGCCTCCTTTACGTAAGTTACGATACAAGTCTACACCTCAGCGATAATCGATGGCCCTTCCAAAAAAAAAAAAAAAAAGAAAGGATAAAAATGAATCCATTTAGTATTTAATATCAAAGTTGATAAAAAATAACATTATAACGGTTGTTAGCTCTTCTTGCATTACCTTTGGGAGACTCTTTTGCATTAAGCTGCGCGAAAATATTTCCGTTTGCCGTGTTCCCACACGGTTTTGCGTTCTCTGTGATGAATATCATGAAAAATGAAAAATTCAACGTTTAAAAAATATTCACAATAAATTTATTTTTAGCTCAAATACCATACAAAGTGGAAGACTATTCGAAATTTCAACGTCTATCGATACGTAAAAGTGGAAACAAAAATGTTACTGTCATCGCATATGTGCTCTTCTTACGCGTTCTTTAGCGTTTAAGGCAATGATTAAAAAGTTTTTTTATTATGTCAGCATCCATGCCTTCTTCTAGAACGCACGGATGGACATTTTCAAAAGAACTTCAGCATTCGACGTTGACTTAGAAATAGCTTACATTGATCCAGCACTCTTCAGTGCAAGTCAAATCGATTTAAAGAAACGATCACTGCCTCAACGAAACTGTTAATTGCACTCACACCGAGTCTCCCCAGCTTAATTGATCATCGCTCGCAGTCTCATTTCATTTCTAAACATCGCCTCAAAACAAGCGTATGAGCTTTATGAGCATGGACTGCTCCATACTTTGAAGAATTGCGACTCAAGAGTATTGCGACCTCTCCTTGGAAATTGAGGACGATGCCGTCTTTTGCCCATCCAGCAAAACTTGCCTTGGATTTACCAGATTTTGGAAGAATACTTGCAAACGGAATGACAAACAAAGCCAGAGAATTGCAGATAAGTCCCGAGACGTTGAATTGACTCGCCTTAATGCACTCCTCGGGTACGAATTTCTCGACGCAATTACAGTCACTGACGGTGAGGTTTAATCTAATCTAGGTAAAGGTGAAGGAACAATGTGAGCCATTTGGACGACAACGTCTGTAACACGAATGCATTGTATTCGTGTTTTAAGGATAGGGAAGATTTGCGCCATTAAACTATTATACGAAGACAGACATAATTTTATTTTAAAGTACTTTCGCGAGCAAATTTGCATCGTGGTATTCTTGCGGTAGTTTGTAACAGCTTTAACAAATACGGAACTGGCAAACACCTCAAATATCCTTCAGTTTCCTCCTAATTATTATATCGTACGATATTAGCGGCATTAATTATCATTGCGAAAACCAAGCGCGAGTCCACGTCGCATATGTTCATGTGCATGCTATCAAAAAAAAAAAAAAAAAAAGAAAGAAAGATATTCTTATTCTGCTCTTTTTTTTGTTTACAATGATATGCTCCATGACAATACACATACATATAATTTTAAAATTACATTTTTTACGAAAAGTATTATTTATTCTTTATTAATGAACAGTTGCTTTTTATTTAAACTTGACACCGTTTAACTTAACCTTACTTTGTGAAACTTACCTCAATCTTAATATTAACCTCACTTTAAATTCCTTTGCTTTAATATTAAATTGTAAAATTGTATTCGATTGTTTTTCTTTTTTAAAGTGTGAAACTTTCTTTTTTCAGTTTTTCAAGTTTTTTTTTTTTTTTCATGTACAATAAAATTATTTAAAAAATTTTTTAAAATTCTTTTTAAATAATAGCAATTTAAGATAATAAATTCGCTAACTCTTGTTAATATGCAATTATTTTTTTTAACTTTAATAACACTATCATGTATTTTATTGTTACCGCAAGTCAATTTTTTTTTTTTATGTATAAAGAGGAAAAATGTAGTTTTCTTTTTTAATAATATTTATAATATTTATCAGAATTTGTTTTTGTTTTTTTTTATATATACGAAAATCGATTTTTTTTTTTTTTTTTTTCAGTAAATAGCAGCTAATGAGAATTTAGAAAGAAGAAAAGCAATTTACTAATTTTATTTATATTTAATGTTTAAGAGTTTCTAATCATCCCCAATGAATGAAAAATTTATTTATTTTTAATTGCACCTAAGCGGGTACAGAAAGAAAATTTGATGTTATTTGTTCTAAGCCAATTTTTTGTTCGTTTCAAAATAAATATGATTTTTATTTAATAATTTACATTTTTTATTTTTTTCTTTATATATATATATTTTGAAATATACATTTATTTGTATTCACCGAACTTAGCGGAACCCGAAATAATTGCTTGCGGAAGCGCTTAGAATTTATAAAATTTAGAGTTCAACATACACTTCGCCTATGGGTCCCCCTGAACTTGCAAACAGCACCAATGAGATTTTTAAACCGAGTAACAAAAGTTTGACAAACAGCCAGTTTTTCCGAAGTCTTCGCGCAATCCAACTATGAAAAGAAAACGGGAGAGAGAGAGAGAGAGAGAAAGAGAGAAGTACAGCTAACGAAACCAATTTTAAGCCGTAGTCGATCTCTTGGTCACTTTTCTATATCGATTGAGGAAATGAATAAAACTTCCATCCTAGGACGTATCAATCGATCCCCCAAAACGTCCTTCTCATCATATCTATCTGTATGAGGAGCCACCAACAAGCAATATGACTCGAAATATGATTCATTTCCATACTCAATAGAGAAAAGTGGCTACGTTCTAGTAGATACGTGAATACATGGATAAGTCCTAGGCTTGAAATTTGATTCATATTCTTAATCGATAACGAAAAGCGGCCAAGAGTGCCCGACTACGACTGACAACTGACACTGGTTTTCGTTACCTGCATTCTTCTCTCTCTCTCTCTCTCTTTCTCTGTCTTTCTCTCGTTCTCTTTTTCTCTCTTGTATATTAAAAAGCTAAAGTAGTTTCGATCGTTGATGGAAAATTGCCAGCAGGATTGAGCAAATACCTCTCCCCTTAACTTTTTCTTGTATTAAATCTCACAATTTTTCTCGAGTTTTGCCAGAAATTTGCGTACCACAACAAATGTAGGGACCCGTTGCGATTCTTCTCTCCATTCATATTAAATGGAAATCGTACGATCAGAAAACCCTAGAAGAAATTGATAGATGTCCAGTTTTCGGGTAAGGTAATGACATGTGCTTTGATAGGAATTTGAAAGATCGGCTTTCAAGATGCTTCCCCATCATTAATAGGTTCATAGCGGACTGTGTATAATTTTTTCAACTTATTTTAAATTGGGAAAAAAAAATTTTTTTTTTGTTAATTTTTTTAAATAATGTAGAAAAAAAAAATGATTTCTTTTATCAAGTCATATGCTCCTAATCTCAACTATTCAAGCGATCACCACTACAAGTATTCACTTTTAATGGAATATTTTATTTCAAAAAATTCAGTTTAATTATTATTTCGAACGTTTTGTTTTTTTTAATTATAAAATATTTTATTAAAACAATAATAACAACAAATAAGAAAATGAGATAAATGATAAAAAGAAATTTTTTCCTATTATTTTTATATTTATTTTTATATTATTTAGAAAGAGAAAATTTAAAATAAATATAAAAAAAACAAACAAACCAAAAAAAAAGGAAATTAAATGCAATAACCAGAACAGCAACAAGCAGCAACAATATTAAGCCCAATTCAATAAATATCTATATTATAAATATGAACAAAATCGTAGGCAGGAAATCGTGCGGTGGTGGTAAAACACACAAAACAAAAACAAAAAAAAAAAAAATTTAAAAAAAAAGCGTAAACAAATAGTAAATATTTTATAAACTATAGCTATAGAAACGAAAACAAAAAGCAACAAATCGAACGGACATACCGACTGACAATGTGACTAATATTAACTTAAATTTAATGATATTTGTACTCTTTTACCAACACAAACATGCATATACGTATAGAACTATTCTGTAGTAAATATTTATGAGAAAAACAAAATAATAATAAAATAAACAAATGTTATAAATATTTAATAAAAAAAAAAAAAACAAAAAAACTAAACAATAAACAATATAATATTACAATAACCGTAAATGCAAAAAAGAAAAATAATAAAAATATTTTAGTTATTATATATAACATGTATATATATGTACGTATGTATATATATATATATATATATATATGCATATATATACAAAAAATCAATATAATTAATATTAAATTTGTTTAATAAATTATCATTACGCATATAACATTTACCGGTCGTCATTTTACTCTTAAACTGCATCTACTAGTAATCATATTTGTAACGTATATATTGTATTTGTATTATAAGCTCATTTTTCTATTGTACATCATATTTCGATCATTAGCATTGTCATTATTGTCATCATCATCATCATCATCATCATCATCGTCATCATCATCATCACCGTGAACATGAACACTACATGATACACAACATACAATCAATAATATTACCAAAAACAACAACAACAACAACAACAACAAAGAAAACTGTAACTAAAAAAAATTTTAAAAAGGAAAAGAACAAATTTAAATATTATTTATAATATTTATAAATAAAAGTGAACAAGAAAACGGAAAACAAGAAAAAAATGTTTTTTATTTTTTTTTATTAGCAATATGTTATAAGTAAGTAAAAATATTAGTGGGGGGGGCTACAGCTCATTATTACATGTCCCACATCACTTCGCTTCATGCTATTAGTCATATTAAGACTTCTGCAAAATAACATCGACAAGAGAAGCGTTCGACCAAATCGTCCAATTCGAACCGTTTTCGATAGGGTTCGACCCCGGTGTATATCCTATTTCATCAAAATATCGCAAAAATTGGCGACCTAGAGGATGGACACAAAAAATCACAAGGGCAGGTGCTGGACACTGCCAGCTTAGAGCGGTTCGATCCAAAATATATTGAATAGCTTTCGTACTTAGGTCAAAACAGGTCGGGCTACCAAATTTCATCAAAATATCTGAAAAATTTCGGCCTGTAAATTGAATACAAGAGCAAAGGAGAGCGTGCTTAGAGCAAGCTTAGAGTGCATTGATCCGAAGGATTTTGAATAGTTTTTGCCCTTGGGCCAAAATACGAAACAGGACGTACGACCTGTAAGTCAAGACAGAGGAACAGACAAGCTTAGATTGATTCAAAAACTGATTCTGAATCGATCGGTATAATAAAACTTGCGTCTAACTCAAGCCCTTCTGGGCGCCTTACAAATTCGCATAAACTTGTACCGCAAGTGATATAAATAATTACAAAAAGTATATTCATGTGAAATGCAACAGTGCGTGTAGGTAGTACACGAGGCACGTATTTATTGCTTTTCAGCTCAATGTTTCCCTTTCACATTTGCTATTCCCCTAGACATTCTATTTCAACTTTCGTTTATTTCTCTTAGTTCGATATTCATTATTGAGATTTTTCGAAGTCGGGCAATCGGCACGTTCAATAGGATGTAGAATTTTTTACCGATCAAAAATATATATACATATATATATATATGTAGTCTTTTCCATTATTATACCCGCCACTGTAAGATGAGGTTATACTCACTTTGGTTTTTCCCATAATGTATGTAATTCCCCAAAGGAGACTTCAGAGACTCCATAAACTATATATATTCTTGATCAGCGAGAAGTTCTGAGTTGATTTAGCCATGTCCGTCCTGCCGCCTGCGCGGCTGTGTTGTTGGCACTCTCCTGGTCGCAAAAATAAAGATATCGACTTCAAATTTAGTGGAAACGTTGCAAGTTTTGCACACATGTTGATATTGAAAATAGACCAAACTGATCAGAGCAGAAGAGCGCAGTGGAAAGCACCTTCCATTTTCTTAACAAAAGTTTGTGAGTGTAGAAGACTGAAATTTCCCGCATTTACTTTACAAAACACTCTACTCTTTGCGTGCAAAAACGGGAAAAATCGGCCATGCCCACACAAAACTACAAAATTGTATTAAATTGTATTTTTTTCATTTTTTTGAGAATGTTTAAAATTATTTTGTACATTCCTCCAATGAAAATATACTATCTGCCCAAAAAGGGATTAAGTCTAAAATGAATATGGCGGGCATCGCGAACTAGTGGATTAATGTGTTCTTAATAATACGAGCGATATGGGTATCAAATAAAAGAAGTTGGAGAGTAGAATGTGAATGGTGTTATGGCGAGAACGCGTGATTCGGCGCCGCCGACTATAACTTCCTTACTTGTTTTTTTATCGACATATGTCACTGCGTATAACTATTTTTGTATGACACCCGGACAGCCAAGTCGCCGTAAAGGCCCTGAAGAGCAAGCAAAGTTATTCAAAATTACCTGGGGGAGCACAACGATGTATACCTAACATGGGATTCTGGTCATTTTCGGGCACTGAGGGCAATGAAAGGGCTTACCGTCTAGCTAATAGGGGAACACAAGCGATCATGATAAGTTCGGAACCTCTCTGTGATGTGTAATGGTCAAATGACTGGGATAGTCAATGATCCAGAAACTCCATGCAAACCAGAAAAGCCAAGAATCTGCGCCAATGTATTCGAACTATTGGATTGGGTTCGTGAGAAAATGCGCGATGAACAATTATCAAGTTATATAGAAGAAGAGAAAGAACGAAAGAAGATGATGAAGAAGAAGAGGAAGAGTATTAAGAAAAAGGACGATGGCAACGGGCATTGCCACCCAGCTATCTTCATCACAATTCTATCCACCGTTTATTTGTTACATAGCCATAGATATTTCATCCGGTATGCGATCATGATTAATAACAATATAATAATAAATAAATCGAATGGTTTTGAAATTATTGAAAATGAGCCCAAACTGGAGGTGCCTTACCTTCGTCTTTTTTAATAAAAATTTGTAAATTTTTGCTTGTTACTCGGAAATTATAAAAGTTCGTAAGGCTGAAATTTTCCCAATTTACTTCCCGAAACACTCTACTCCCTACATGCTTACCTGATCTCTGTATCAGTTTGGTGTTGCGAGGAGCAAAATCTTCTTCCAGTAATTGCATTTTCTTCGGATCTTACACTTTCTCCAAAGGTCTTCAGATTAAATTAAGAATATTGACAAAGTTTTTTTTTTGTTTTTTTTTCTTTAAATTTTCATAATAATGAAATAATTTATTTTTCATCTTTATAATAAATATTAATATTTTTTTCAGTATAGAACTAAAATTAATGTATTGAATAATGGTCGCACGTACTTTGCTTTACTAAAAACGTTAAAGCTATAAATAAAGATTCAATTTTTCTTAAATTAATATTTTCCCCTTAAAAGTGTGCAAATTTTTGAGAAGATGTGTGTATTTATAATTATTTATGTGTTTAGCGAATTTTGAACTTAATTTTTGTAAATCAATTTGCACAATTAATAAATTAATCAAGTTTAAATGATAATTTACAAGACAAAATGCTGGACTTTTTACATGTCTTACGAAGTTTTTTGCGTTCTTTTTTTTTCGTTTAAACAAAAACAGTCTTTCGAGATTTTTTTTTCTACTTTTTTTTTACAAATTAGTTATAAATAAAATTACAATTTGGAGTGAAAATATTTGTAGGATTTTTTTCATTTTTGTTGTTTTTCAATTTTTGGCCAACAATGGATTAAATTACCTATAGAGCAGTGTTGTTTAAAGTGTTTGTGTATGTGTGTGTGCCTGTGAATTTTATTTTTACTAAATTTAATATTTTTGCAAAAGGTTTCGATTGCTAACTAAAAAGGGCATTTAATAATATTTCCCTGACGGGAACAAGAAAAGAAGCAAACAAACGAACAAAATGTTTGTTTATATTAATAGATCAACAAATACGAGAAGAGATGTTTACAAATATTAAAAAGAAGGGACGTAAAATGAAATAGACTACAATTGATTAATTAAATGATCAACGCGATTTACAAAATACAAATTTTTTCCCATTTATTTCAATAAGCAAAAAAATTAAATATGAATATATTTTCTTAAATGGTTTTTTGTCTATAAACATTTGCAAATTGTGTCCTTGATAGATACATATAACAACATACTCCCCTTCTGTCTTCTTATTTTGCTTAACAAACCAAATAAATAATAATAATAATAATAATAAAAAAAAAAAAAATTCAATTCATTGTATTGTAACCTATATTACTGTCAACCGCACCGACACTCTCCGTCTCCGGTACCATGCCATGGTTCGCCAATGGAAAACGCCATCTACGGGGTAATACATTGCATATACTTTCGTATAAACGTTGATGGAATGTTTTAAATTCCATATCTACGGATTGAGTTTCGCCGAAATTAAAATCTGCTACTTCAACATTAAATCTAAAAAATAGATTAAAGTTGAATTTTACTTCTATAGTTAGTACGTAAATTACACTTGAACTCTTACCGGTTACGGCTTTGTACATAATACGAAACACCGAACACAATTAAAATAATGGCAATTAATGTGAAAGTAACGGGCACCACGACCACAGATAGTTGAGATTGTTTTTTAACTGTAAGTATATAAAAATCAAATTATTAACAAATGCACAATTAATTATTCAAATTTAACAATGTTGATAATTAAAATTTTTCATTAATTTACTGATGAGTAAGCAATTTGTCTTTTTTTATCCGCGGTTTACCTATAAGTACAAGTACACCTTTTTACACAAATTTTTCGTTCGGTTGCGAATACCAAAAAAAAAAAATTTTTTTTTTTAATTTCCAATATTGATCGTGTCTTACAGAAATTTATGCATATAGCAACAAAATACAAAATAGAAGTCGACCGGCTTATGCCAATGCCAACATGTTTCAGGTAATAACGAACGAAATTCTTGATTTGAATAAAACCCGGCAGTTGTGCTAAACATATCTGACATGTCTACTGATGAAAGAACTTTTGGCTCAGGTGCACGCTTGCGATCAAGTACCGTAAATGGGTTCGGCGGACCCAATTTCAAATATACTCTTACCTTCATAGATGTTAATCGTCACTTGGTTAAGGATTTGAGAAACCTCGTTGCGTATAAAAAACAATACGGTTTTACTTTCAGAGTAGTAACGTGTAAAATCAATTTTACACTCTTTTATACTATAGAAGAACGGACAAGTTTCATTCCCAGTTGAATTGTAAGGAGCTAAAAAATGTAAATAGAAATATAACAAAAAATATGGATTCGAAAAGTTGACAAAAGATAAAACATTTACCATCATAAACCAAATAACAATATTCAAAACTGGGCGAGCCTTTACATTTAACCTCCATATTTAAAATGTCGCCGTGTTCTAGCCAAGTTTTACCAGAAACCGAAAAATTGCTAATAGGATCTATAGACATAAGAAAGAAAAGCAATTGCAATTTCATTAAAATAACAATGAAATATTTCTGTCAAGAGTCAAGTTACCTTTTGGTTTAATTTCGCGCTTATAATAGCCCTGGATAAGGTAGGCATCATCATCATCGTTATGAGTTATTTCTTTGGTAGCGCAATTAAATGGCGATGTTAACATGAGATATGATGTCGAAGTGCTTAACTCTTGCTGCTCTGCTGTTATAAAGTTAGGATTTAAATGGGGATTTATTGTTACCGCCGATAAATTGAAAGAATTTCTAATTAAATCCATCGACTGTTGCTCCGCTTGCTGTCGTTCGGTTGTCTGATTGACCGAATTATTATTACTGCTATCTATTAGGGGGGATGAAGCGTCTCGTTTTGTTTTCTTTATCATTTCAATGTTGCCCGCTGTGCCCGTAGAATTGCTAGTTATAATTGTCGTTGCCATTGGGGTAGCAGTAGTAAATGACTTTATTGTACTGGTGGTGATAACGTTAGGTTTCTTTGTCGTAGTGGTAATGGGTTTCGGGGTAGTGGTCGTTGACGTGCTAGAAGCGGTAGTGGTCGGGGTGATTGTGGTACTAGTTGTAGGGGGGGCCGCTGTCGTAGTAGTTGTAGTACTACTTGTAGTTGTAATAATTGGTTTAAATGAAGCCATCACTATAGCTTCAATAATGTAAGTTTGATTAGTTTGATTGTAAACGGCCTCGTAACTTAACCCTTTCGATACACCTACATAGGTGCAATTTTGATACCAATATGTCATTACATAGGTTGCATTTCTGCTTAAATACTCTTGGTCTTCATTCGGTAATATAATTGTATGATTAACTGGTATCTTTGTGGCGACAAAGTCATTTTTACGTTTAATTCCATTTTGAAAATAATCTAATTCACCGCCCAATATATTTGTCACTTTTAGATTTGTGCTTTGTTGACCCACGTTTATCCAAATATTGAAAAATGGTGGATATTGTCTCTCAACATTTACACGAATCCTATAAACATCCAAACTAGTTTTATTCATAGGATACTGAATCGTCCAATTCGAAATAGGCTGATTTGTAGCAATTATCTGAAATTATAATTAAAAAAATAAAAAAATTGTTAAGAATTTTTTCAATTAATTTTTTGTTAAATTTAAAAATTTAAAAACTCTCCTTCTATTCAATTAATCAATCAATCAAATTACCCGATTTTAAGTGATCGGGTTTAACGATATAATTAGAAAATTCTTATGTAAAACCATTTGCATTGCAAATCGTCTCATTTTAATGAATTTCAAAAATGCATAAAACACCAAACGATAAAACACGTTTTACACTTTCCATGTAACTATTGTGTATGTGTGCACCCGATGAGCAAATTAATAATAATGATAAAATTCTATTGACAACGCAAAACGAATTTTATTTACATTACAAGAGGAATGGACAATGGGCGGGTAAACAAAACTCTTTGACAGGTTCCCTAGAAAAACGTGCAAAAAAAAAAAAAATTATATAATAAAATACATACAACATGTGGCAAATTCGGAGATATGTTCAACAAGTTGAAGAAATCGTGTAAAAGGAGAAAAATTCTAAATATTTTCGCAAAAAACCGCGCAAAAAAGGTAAGAATGAAATCCTTATCGCAAATTTGTGAAACAAAAACTATATAATTTTATTACACCAAAAAAAATTAAAATTAGTGTACTATAAAAATCAATTTCGCAACTATTCATCGGACCACAAATGAAATCATCTACTCCAAGCCCTTAAGCGGGCGAAAGCAACATCCTGCACTCCTGATATAACCCTCCCCGGGAAGTGGCACTCCCAATAGAATTATAAATAAACAATAGATGAACCAGGGAAGTAAGTACATTTAGGCAATAGTGGTCCCAATTGGTATATGCTTAAGTACCCACAAATATGATCGCATTACATGGAAGAATATCAATTGTAATGATTAAAGTTGCAAACGAAAGGCATTATTAGACTATGTGAAGATACCGAGTCCATTCCAATAGCGGGCCGCTCTTATCACAGAACATCTCTTAAAGGTTAACTGATAATTCGTAGAAATATGGATTTGGCAGTTACACGGAAATGCAAAAATTTAAAAAATAATTTCCCAATAGAAGAGGACGCCTTTCTAATCATACTATGAAGTAGGTTCCGATATTTAACATAATCTTTGAAAAAGCATCCCAAAAAGCCTTGAACAAGTTCATAATATAGACAAATGTAATGATCGTGTTAACCATTCTCTGCAACCTATTAATAGTGGATTTAGGAAAGGCGAATGTTACCTCAAGCCAGTATAAGACATGTGTAGACACGTATTGGCAGCATAGACTATTCTCAGCGTACCATAGACCTGACCATATATTAGGTTAATGCGTCTAGCAAATGAGAAGTCTTTCTCAATAACTGTACCTAACGCATTCAATTTCATCATTATTAAGATATAGTCCCAGATACGAAGGAAATTCGGCAAACGCATTAAAAGCAACCGCCTAAGTTGGTTAGATTAATTTTGAGCTTATTTTCAGAGATACACTGAAGTACGGGTCCTAGAGACCTATTAACACATCATACAAGGATCTGATCAGATATTCTCTCCTCCTAACACAGCAGAGAGACATCTTCTACGTACAGGAGTGCATCACATGTTTCAGAATTCATCTGCAGGTCAACAAGAGTGGTTCCAGAACCCGACTTATTCTGCAATATCAGAAAATAAAAGAAGATAACTCGATTTATCTCCCTTAAAATCAACAAATTGCACTCTGTTACAGAGGTACGAGAATACAAGACATGTCAGAAGAATTTCGTTCCTTATTAACGGCCTCCGTTTGTGTTTGGCTTTTGTTTTTTTATCGTTATAAAGTCGCTTATATGACTATATATTGGAGATACCCAAAAATTAAAATTACATTGAAATTTTAATGCAGGTTTCATGTCAAATTCGGGTATTCCCCGTAGTACAATACATCACTAAAAAAGGCAAAAATGTAATTTTAAAAAAAATATTCTTTTGAATTCGCCCTTGAACAAAATAAAAAAATGTGTATTTGTTCGCCATGGTTATAGCGGACCGTGTTATTTCAAAAACATATAAAAAGGGACCGTGTAAAAAAAACTTGGGAAAAAAATTGTTACAAATAATCGGTTATTTATTATTCCGGATGCAAAGAGCAATTGATGGGAAAAATAGTCGTCCCTGTAAAGAAAATTATTCCTCGGTATGAGGAAATCTTACAAACTTAATTATGATTTGCGAGGAGCTACTCAAGTATTACTGTAAATTTAAATGTTTGCCAAGAAAATGTAAATCCTTTCGCATAATTTTCAACAATAGTTTTCTCTTCAATATAAATTTGGTGGCGCTATATCCACTTAGATTCCTCGGAAAGCAGCAATTCTATCGATTGATCTTCCTTTCAAATGATGCGCCTTTAAAGTCCATCTCTTACAGCGGAAACTTTTCTCAGTAGAGATAAAAGAATAAAAAGTCAGCCCATATGACATCTAAGTAACATATCATCGTCAAGGTCTAACATTGCTGATAAGTGAATAAGAATTCACTGCAATTGATTTATGAATTCATATGATGACGAACGTGCGTGCTTCTGTTTATAAACTACGGTTATAATTAGGGTAAGAATGCAATTACATTGTTTTTTTTTTCTCTTAACCATTCACTCAGGGGATGTCCACTGCACGTGAAAGCATGGTGATGGTCAATAAGGTGTATGAGGACAGGTAGGAAAGGAGAACTTAATATATAGCGTATTTTGTATTTATGTCTATCGCAAAGTAACGGAAGTGGATAACTTATTCGCTTTTGCCGCAAGATTGAAATAGAAATAGAAAAATGGTAATTTATATATACACACCTGATGGCCACAGACCAAATTTAGATAACAAATGGTTTCACACAGTCGCAATCACTAGATATAAAATTTAACTTAAATTCATTATTTATTTATTAAACATTTATCGAGACCATAAATAAAAACAAGTAAAAAAGTTATATTTGGCAGAGGACGAATCTCGCATACCCACCACTACACTTTTCTCATCCTACTCTCCAAGTTTTTTTATTTGATACCCATATCGTTGGTATTATTAAGACAAAATTAAATCACTAGGTCGCAGTGTCTACCGTATTCGCTTTAGAATTAACCCATTTTTAGGCAGGTAATATATTTTCATTTGGGGAATGGACAAAATAGTTTTAAGCATTGTAGCTTGTAGCTTTATGTGGACGTAAAGAGAAGAGCGTGACGTAACGTAAATATAGAAATGGCCAGCCTTCCAAATTTCATAACTCCTGAGTAAGGAGCAAAAACTCGCAAATTTTTGTTAAGAAAAACGGAGGTGCTCTGACCAATATGATCCATTTTCAATAACAACCTGTTTCTACCATATTTGAATTTGAATTTGATTTTTTCATTTTTGCAACCAAGAGAGTGGCAACAACAAACACCGGACATACCTAATTCAATTCAAAATATCTTACTAATCAAGGGTCAAGGATTTACAAGGTGTTACACGTACATTATGAAAAAAAAACGAAATCATTCTATTGACGGGCTAGGGCACACATAAATTTGACTACATCCGTTCCCTAGAGCATTTACTTTCGTTACAAAATATCAACAATTGCGCCTCCTTTCAGTCTAAAGGGAACCTGTTTATACGACTCCTTTTATGGACGAGGGTCTGAAACGTTTACTTATTTGGCCTTAATTTGACAAAATTAATCGTCTTGTCAAGAGCCTGATTATTCGTCATGTTTTGTTAAAACAAAGGCTTACTGTTCATGTGTTCCTTTATATGGGTTATGTGTTATGTATATATGTAGACGTACGTAGTCCAAACGTAAAACTGTTGTTTTATTTGTTTACCTACTATTCCTGGAGCTGTTTTCACTGTGAAGTATTAAAAACTAAACTGTTTTGCCACACAAAGTTATATAAGAACAAATAGAAGAAGAATAAAATCGACCCATCCGATGCAAATTTTTCGCAACAAACAATTTTGCGATTTTTGCGAACAAATTGTAAGAAATGCAATTTTTTTTTCAAATATCACTTTTTCTGAGAAAAGGAGGAGCCGCCACAATGACGGGTAAGTTATTGAACGAAAATTGTTAGATAGGCTCCTTTTAAAAAACTTTTTAGCAGTTGCACGGAAAGGCATTGATTTCAACTCAACCACTTTGCCAACCGCTATTTAGTAATATTATAAAAAAACATGAACTGTACATATTGATTTATCTTGTTAAGCTTCCCCCGCTTAACGAAGCTTTGCAACGCATGTTTACAATTTCAGATAAGAAACAAATTATTAAATGTATTAAATGATTCATATCAAAATAATAAATTGGGGCCGTCGACATTGCGGTTTTTATGATGTTCTAATTTCAATAAAGGGATTTTTCCGCATTTCTTTAAAGTGGTTTTGGTTTTGTTTGAAAAGGAACACATATGATTATCAAATAGAGACGTTTTTCTTTTGAATAAAAGCGAAATCTCTGCAAAATCGCCTCGAGCTATTAGAATGTGTCAGCAATGTGTTCTATGCACAAAGGAAATATATATATATATATATATATATATATATGTTTTTATAAGCACCCATGTACGTAGGTATATAAATAAGCGTATGTAAGCTTTTTTTTTAAAAAACTCGGCAAAATACTGGAAAGTTTTTGGAGTAAACGCTATTACAATAATATAGTTAATACAAATAATTCTTTATACCTCAATTTACAATCCGCATCTGTCACACCTACCTACCTTGTTATGTTGCGCGTTATCGGACCAATGGTATTTGTAATTGGCCGAACTTGCCAAGCGTCCGTCATCATACACAATCGCAGTAATGTTGACATTATTTCCTATTAGAACAGCTTCAGGCGCTTTGATAACTACATTGTAGATACCTGACACTGTAAATATGAAAGAAATTGAGTTTTCATTGAAAATTGAACGCTACAAAAGTATGATAAGCTTAAAAAGGGCGGTTTTCTTCATTGCAATTGTATACGCACCCGAACAAATGACGCCGTAAAATAATACAATTGTAAAAAATTGTTTATAATATAATAACGAGTGTTGTTTAACTAACTGCATATTTTTATGGTGACAAGTGACAATCAAGAAAACCCGAACAACAGATATGTGCCTTGTTTAGATGAATATCGAATTGTCTCCGGATGGTATTTGTCCAATTGCACTTGGCTCTTTACAATTGACTAGTATTTGGAAGTTTTAGGAAAAAAAAATTTACCGCAAGCTTTGCTTTGCGGAAAATGCAATTATTTTTTTCTTTCTGTTTTTCACTTTCCGTTGTTGTTTTTGGTTTTTCTTTATTTTTCCACAATATTGCCACCAAAGAATAGCTCCCTTAAAACTTCATTTTGGTTTTCATCAAACTCAATAAGCATAATTATTGCATTGTATTTAATAAATTAATTCTAAAGATTTGTCTTTTATTAACACATTTGTATATAAAAACTTGAAATTATTTCACGAGCTATGCGATTAAACGTTTTTTCTTTAAGCAAATTTTAGAACTGACATATTCCAGAGCAGTTAAGATCGATTTGGTTGTGTACTAAAACAGGTATGTTACCAAATGATTAATAACGTCGCCTTTAAATCTTATCGTATTACGATACTTATACCTCATATTTGCATGTACTAAAGTTTGTAGTTTTATTGATCCTTAAAATCCTAATGTATGTACGCTAAATCGTTAGGTGCAAAAATTGGAACACTTTCTCTGCAAAAGATATATCACCTTGCAAATAAACACGGCCTAACTAAAATAAAATATTTGATATTGTTTTATGAAACTGGCAACAGTGCGACCCTGGCACTATAACTCGTCAACCAAACTAAAAAAAAAAAAAAAACACATAGGCGATATCCATACTGTTGCCACGACTACTAAAAAAGTCTGAAGAGGATGTCTAAAGATATTAATCCTAAAGAAGCTATTATTAAGACGGCTTACGCTGATGTTAATAAGTTCGGTCAAAATGGGGAATTTGATAAATCCATGAAGGCTGTCAATAGAAGTAAGTATAAAAATTGATTGTTATGACTTCTCGAACATCTCAAAGTTCGTTGCATTATATTTCAGTCCTCGCTGTTGCCCCAGACGATCACACAGCTCTCCATTGCAAAATTATTTGTTTTATACAGTTAACGAAATTCGAAGAAGCTTTGAAATTTATAGAAAAAAATCGTTTGGTGACATTAATCTTTGAAAAAGCGTACTGCGAATATCGACTAAATAAACCAAATTTGGCTTTAAAAACCATTGACGATGCAAATCTGCCTACGTTGCCTCCGAATCTTAAGGAGTTGCGCACTCAAGTTTTATATCGTTTGGAACGTTATGACGAATGTTTCGAGTCATATAAAGATATCATTAAGCACACCAGTGATTATTATGAAGATGAACGGCGCACTAATTTGAAAGCGGTAGCAGCTAATTTGGCTTTAGATACCAACAAGGTGATACCAGAAATACCAGAAGATACTTATGAACAGTACTTCAATGGCTCTTTTATATTGTCGAACCGTCAAAGGTATTCAGAAGCTGAAAAAAAATTGCGCGTTAGTGAGAAATTGTGCCGGGAAAGTTTAGAGGAAGACGGTGCCTCTGAAGAAGAGATCAGGGAGGAAATGGACATTATTAAGGTTCAAACTGCTTATTGCATGCAAATGCAAGGCAAAACCAAAGAAGCTGCTGCAATTTATGCGGACGTGTTACGCAATAAACCGAAGGATCCCGCTCTCGTTGCGGTGGCCAGCAATAATTTGGTAGTAGTTAATAAAGACCAACATGTTTTTGATTCGAAAAAAAAGATACGTTCAGCCATGGCAGATGCTTGTGAGCACAAATTGACGGCACGACAAAAAAAAGCTGTTGCTCTTAATAATTGTCTTCTAGCGTTGTTTACCAACGCCAGTGATCAGATACATCAACTAAGCACGAAGTTAGCGGAACAGTATCCTGATTTGTGTTTTCAGTCTCTACTTATCAGAGCCGTTCAATTCACAAAGGATAAGAAACACAAAGAGGCCATAGAATTGCTTCAAAAGCACGCAGCTACTACTGCGAATAAAGAAGAAGCTTTTGCCAGCAAATTCGCTATAGTCCAATTTTTACTTGTTCAAGGTGCCCGTAAGGAAGCTATAGATATTTTATTATCTTTAGGCGAGGCCAAATATAAACCCGGTATAGTCTCGGCCCTGGTCACTTTATATTTGGGTATGAATAATAAACCAGCTGCATCTGAATTGCTGCGCACTGCCGTTGATTGGTATAAGAAGAACAATGTAAGTAGCGGCGATTTGTCTGATATGTGGCGTCAGGCTGCTGAATTTCATTTACGAGGAGGAGCCACGGAAACTGCTGCTAGCTCTTTGGAGGAATTACTCAAATTAAAGCCCAATGATGTGAGAGTTTTGGCTCAGCTGGTTATAGCCTATGCTCAGTGTAATCCGCAGAAGGCTTTGGAGGTAAGCAAAAAGTTACCTAAGCTCGAGACTCTTACCACAGCTTCAGAAATTGATGCCTTGGAAGCGGCCAATTGGGTAATGTCCACCAAAGCCGCGAAGAAATCGGCAAATGCAAAAATTGACCAGTCCCCTGGCACGCCAGTGGTTGAAAAGAAAAAATGTCATAAACGGAAGCGGAAAGGCAAACTACCCAAAAATTACAATGCCGAGATACCACCAGATCCCGAAAGATGGTTACCGAAGTATGAACGCACTGGTTTCCGCAAAAAACGTGACCGTCGCGCCAAGGATATTATTAAAGGTTCTCAGGGCATGTCCAGCCAAGCAGCTGAGCAATAGTAAGACTCCATCGTTAGATTAAAAAAAAAAATTTACTTATCTATTAAATCTTTCAGTGATATGTCTAATCGGGCCAACCTGAATAAGAGTTCGCCAGCTACTCCGGCTTATCAGGAACCTACTCCAGGACCACGTCAACAACACCGTAAAGGTGGGCAAAAAAAACGAAAAGGTGGCCGTTTCTAAAAAGAAACATTCATCGGTATTCTTTTGGTGTTTTTTTATGTAATTGGATTAAAAATGCAATTAAATTTACTCTTCATTTTCGTCTTTATTGGACTTATCCTCAGATGAGGGAGGGTTTTCGCCGTTTCGCACATCGTAACTATGTAATGGCAGTGTTTCAAGCCAATTTAAAAGCGGCTTCTCTTTATATTCCGTTTCATATATATTTGCAAGGATCTTTTGCTCTA
Organism: Glossina austeni; assembly: GCA_000688735.1. Classification (NCBI taxonomy): domain Eukaryota; kingdom Metazoa; phylum Arthropoda; class Insecta; order Diptera; family Glossinidae; genus Glossina; species Glossina austeni. The sequence goes on along the minus strand of KK502439.1, from coordinate 254,697 downwards.
CAAATTGTTGAATTTCCGTTTCATGGTTTTCCCAAGTTAAGGGATTGTGTATGCCATCTTTCCCGTAACGTTCATTGTAACGTTCGTAATGGACTGTATCTAGAACTAAGCCCAGACCAGGAGCCATAGGCAAATCTATTCTCTCCTCAGACAGAGCTTTGTTTAACGTTGGGACGCCTGTGTGACCGCGAACAATAGCGATTGTTAGACCAACCATTTTACGAATTTGATGTAACATAAAACTTTGCCCTTTTACCTTGACGGTTATAAATTCTATATTTTGAGGGCTCAGAAATGGATCAGAACATGTAAAAGACATTATAAAGCGTTTAGATGATGGATCAAAGAAGTTTCTGCAATCGAGAGATATTGAAAGACTTCATCATTCATAATACAACATAATGATTGGACTTACTTGCGACTTGTGAAATTGTGAAAATTTTTTGTACCCTCGAATTTCTGTAAGATTTCTTTAGCTTTCTGCAATTGCTCTGCCGGTAAGCGAAAAGTTTCGTAATTAGCACTCGCTTCAAAATCGGAAAAAGCTACACTTGGCATAGTATAGGTGTAAGTACGAGCGTCACATTGGCCCTTAGCATTGAATCCCTTGGTAACGCGCTCTGCGGCAAAAAGGCGTATTTGCTCAGGTAAATCCTCATTGAAAGCTTTGATATCCAAAGCTTCCGCTAGAAGAATGAGTTTTCTTTAATGTTTTTCATCAACATACGCTTTTGCTTGTACTTTACGCAATTTCATTGAGCACACTTGCCGTGCGGCAGAAACTCCTTTATCAGTCCGAGCAGCTCTTTGAAAACAAGCCACTTGTGCCTGGCCATAAGCGTCATGCGATATCCACTTATGTTTCAAAAGAACTTTGAATAATTCCTCTTCTATTGTCTCCATTCCCGGATTACGTTGCATCCCGTAGTAATTCGCTCCCGAATAGCCCAACAAAATTGCACATTTCTTACGTTTTATTTTTTCAACTGAAGAATCAATTGCGGCTCTTTTCGCCTCAGTAGATTTTCGTTCATCTTCAGTTTCCCAATTCACCCATTTTCTACGTTTTAATTTTTGTTTCATCCTTTTCATCTCGTTTACTGACGTTTCCGCCACTTTTCGTTCTTCTTTTCCGATGAGTTTTTGTTGTTCTAACTTTTCCAAAGCTTCAGCCATTGCCGCAGCGAAACCTTTCGAATGATCAACTGAATGACAAGCGATGTCTATCGTGCTTAGGCGTTCTAATCGAATATCGTTGTAGAAGAAAATCTTAAATATTTTTTCTGATCAAAATGAAAATCACTTTAATAAATACCTGCCTTTAAGTTCCTCAATAACCTTCCAAATAATAGCATTTAACCAAGGGTACACTTCGATTTACTAAAATGTACACACGTGCACTCGCTTTTGTCCTTCTACTCTCTTCAGCAGCTGTTTGAATTGCATTACAGTGTTGCAATGCCGCACTAAAGATTCACTTTAAATAGCGTTTTTTCCTTCTCTGCATACTAACGTAATATTATAAAATGAAATATTGAGGTGATTTTATATATTATTCTAAACTTTTCAAGATTACATATAATTTACACTTGCACTAAAATCTTATTCCAACGGCTCTTTACTTACAATACCGTGTTATGAGAGGGCACAATAGCGAATGTTTTCGCAAATGCCTGGCAATAAACAAAATGAAGAAAAGCTCATCCCGAAATTTGGCAATTCTTCTTTACTTTGACGTTTTACAATAAGGAAAAACTCACACACAGCAATAATAAGATATATTGTATAGTTTTACCATTAAAATTAATTAAATCTTAAGGAGGGAGAAATATTATCATTAAATTTTAATTAATTTTTTAAGTATTAATAAACAAATGACAACAGAAGCAACTGACGAGCATATAAACAATGCGGCTCCAGTATGTCGCATTTGTTTGCAAACATCGCATGAATCGCAGGAATTGCTTCCTCTATTCGAAAGAGATCCTAACAGTTCTAATGTATTTGTATATGAGAAAATTGAAGAATGTGCCGGCATCAAGGTTAATTTATCATCAATCATTTATAAAATTCATTAACTAATATTCTATTGTTTTTATTAGATTATGAAAAAACCCGAATTGCCTTCGAGTATTTGCAAGAAATGTAACGCCTTCTTAACTATAGCTTACAAATTTCGGATAATGTGTAAAAATTCTGATAATTATTTGCGGGAATTTGTATGCAAAGATTTATCCAAAGAAGATAGTAGCGAAAATGAAGAGTATTTGTTAGAGTGCAATGATTCAGTGACTGGTCAAACGGAAAAAAATGATACGCAATTCCAAAATGAGGATTCGCAAGATAGTATGAATACGGAAGACTTTGCTAATGAGGAGTATTCCGAATTTTGGTTAAAATCGACAGAAAACGATGATATGTTTGAGAATCTACAAGATATTGGTGAACATAGCGATAATGATGATGACGGCGGAGGAGCTGGCATAGAAATTACTGCGGAGGATTTAGAAAACTCTCAAGATTCTTCGTTAAGTCATACAAATGAAAATAATCGTGCAAAAGAACCTCAAAAGTATATTTGCGATATGTGTGGCAATTCCTATGCACGTAAATATGTTTTAGAAGCCCACATGCGACGGCATCGTCATGATAAGACTTTTGAATGCGAGTAAGAATAAAAATGATGAACAATTTCTGTTTTCAAGCATATCGGGAAATTTTCGTTTTCTTTTTATAGTATATGTGGTCAGGCATTCCTTTTAAATTTCGAACTAAAACGACATTTGCGTAAGCATACTTCCGCACGTCCTTTCGGGTGTCAGTATTGTCAGCGGACATTCAGCGATCGTTCTACTATGAAGAAACATGAGAGGTAAGCTTAAGCATTTACAAAAACATTTACTTCATAGTTAATCATTTATTTCTATTAGAATACATCGCAACGAACGACCTTTTAAATGCGAAATATGCGGCAAAAGTTTCACATATTCGAGCGTCCTAAAAGCTCACCAATTAACCCACACTGGCGAAAAACCATTTAAGTGAGTTGTTTAAGCAGCTATCGACGTACGTTTCTTTTTTTCTTTCTTTAATTTGTATGCGTATCTATGTGCACTTTTACATTCCAGTTGCGGAATTTGTGGTAAACGTTTTTCAAGGCCGCATCATTTAAGAGCCCATTTAGAGACATTATTACATCAAAGCGATCCAAGAACAAAACTTTTAATTAAACAAATGAAAAAAAGAAAAACTTTTTAACGCATTTTTACAAAAACTGACTACATGGTGTTATAGCTTATAAAGAGAACCAACGTCGGTGGAGATAACAAACATGAGATCAGTTAAAATTTTTTTCTAGAAAAAAACATTTAAAACGATTTTTTCTTGGCCCTTTATATAAAAAAAAAAAAAATGTTCTTTATTTCAAGTGTTCTTTTAAACGTTTTTTTCTTCATTTTGTTAAAATTTTTTATTTAAATAAATAAACAAAGGAATAAAAAAAATATTTAATGGAATGAAAGAAGCAGATGAGAAAAAAAAAAAAAAATTTTAAATAAAAATCACATCAAAACCATTTTTATTCCAGAAGTATTAATTTAAATAATTATATAATTATATAACAATTTTACATGAGTACCAATTTTTTTTGTTTTTTTTTTTTTTTTTTTATCATTTTGTATGTTTTCTTATAATCACATGTACGTTTCATGAGTACCAATTTTTTTTTTTTTTTTTTTTTTTTTCTTTACGAGGTGGGCATTGAAAAGTGTTTAGCAGAAAAATAAGAATAATTAAATTCAAGGAAACAGAGAAAAGAAAAAACTTCCTAAAGATTTTTATATTACAAAATAATGACCTTAACGAGAATTGAGGGGCAGCAGAATGAATGTATTGCTATCCCGTGCCCCCTTTGTATTTCAACTTTATAAAAATTACATTTTATTACAGTTAAAATGCAATCACGGATTCTTGTTTTTACTTGGAGATCATACGTATTTTATCCTTTATCAGATTTCTTAACTCTGTCACCATTAGTTCATGCGATTCTTTAAATACAGAGGCCACGTCACCGATTAAAGTGGCTTCCACTTCAGGTTTTAGTGACATATCTGCCATAAACGAATTTAAATCACGAGGCAATGCCGGTGTTTTCCAATCGTCTAAAAAAAGAGAAAAAAGAAAGAAAAACAATATCAATCATAAGTTCGACAAAGTCTCCAACTCTTTTGTTAGGTATTATGATCATAAAAATCTTCAAATATTTAGATATCACGGTCGGTTCATTTCATATTTTGAAAATGACCAAAAGAGGGAAAGCTATGCATTTAGCTGAAGTCATTCTTTTGTCAACTAGTAGCGTGCCAGAGTGCCGATCGAATCCCTGCCATGCTCTGTCCCATTCTTAAAGGATAAAAACATCGCATGCCGAGAGTAAAAATTTGTCGCGAATAATTTTGCCTATGTTGCGCAGAACACCCACATACTTTTCTCACTGGAAGTACGAGGGAGCAAGATACGTCTCGTAACTGAGTTCTGGGGATATAGCCACAAGTCACCACATAGGTATCTTGGATGCCCGTTTATGTAGATTCTCCGGGGCGAGCAAAAGGTCCCGTCGTATTCTGGACGTATGCGCGGTATTTGGAGAATAGAAGTCAATTAACTCAATTTTTCGATGCTCTTTAGCAGGACGATGCCACTCTCAGCTACAGGGCGATCTCTATTTGGGCGCAAAATTCCTAGATATCTTTGGCCAAACCGTACGCAAATCTATCAAGACTATCAATGTAGTTTAGTGTTCATTTAAAATTGATCTGGATTGAGGGCCACTGGAGGAAACTGTTTGAAAAATTTTTGCTAAGCGTCATTTAGAAAAAGCGTACAGCTTAGAATGGTTACTTCGATTGAAAATAGATAAATGGAAAGTTTAATTAATTATACCGGGACTCGATGCGTCGCGTCCAGGAATCAGTCCGTCTTTTCATTTATTGCTATTGATAAAATACTTACTTATTAGTTTATCACAGCGTTGGAATTCTTTTTTCAAAAGTCTCATTAATTCTATAAGCATTTGGCAGCGTTCCTTTTCGCTAATCACTAATTCAGTCTCGGAATTTGATTTCTTTTTCGGTTTAATTTTACTTGAAGTCTGTAGCTTTTCGTAAAGCGCTGTCAGTATGAAAGCGTACAGAGAGAGGATCTGGAAATAATTAAGTGGTTTCATTTTCATTTAAATGGTTTTCATTTTTTTATATATTTAAACACATACTTCCAGACTTGCCGCTATCTTGCTTTGCCATTCACGTCTACGCCATAGGCCATCTTCGAAGGATTCATCGCTTGCTGCGATAATACTACCGCAAAAATTTACAAGCTGCACAACATTATCGCATTGTAATTTGCATTGCATAGATAGATTAGTAGCGCCGACATAGAATTCCATTACCAGTCGAGCTAAATCGCTAAAGAATTTCTCATATGGCATTTCTAAGAGCAGATGCAAACGTGTAGGCAGTAAATTGACTAGAAAACGATTCGGTAAAGGTTTCAAATTTTCGTTGCGCAAGCGATTAAACAATTCCAGCCATTCTTTGCTTAGAAACTCAATCAGTTCGGTGTCTTTATTGCCGCATGGAGTGGAATTGCTACCGGCGTTATTTGTATGAGCAGCATTACTGGCTTGATTCGATGCCAATTCAGCAGACTTACGAGACTTCGGACTAAGCGATGGTAGAAAGAGATCAACAAATGAAGCTATTAAACGTAATAGCAATAAACGTATGCGTAAAATCTCAACCTCTTGTTGAAAAGAATCTCGACGTTCTGTTTCCAAAGCGACTAAATGCACAGGATCCCAACGTGTTAAAGCGTCCAAGTCACGATTATCACTCAGCTTATGCCAGCATGTATGATCTTCGGCCGGATCTATACTCATGACAGCATAGCTGGTCAAATTTTGCTGTACATTGCCATACAAGATGACTAGATCGCATAGTTGAGCCTCAACCGAAGTGGCCACGTAATGTAGACTGTTGGTAAGTCGCTCTTTGAAATTCATGAATTCTTCAATTTTGGAAAATGTGCAAAAACGATAAGTTAAAGCTAAATAATCCAATCTCTCCTTATAACTATTAGTGAAGAATTTTAAAGTTGCATCAAATACCGAACGCGCCATAGAGAAACGTCCCGACAAAGCCAATGCATTGCAATGTATATAGCCCATTGAATCGAGCTGTATTTGTTTAATATCTAAATAATCGTACATCTCTTGCGCGCCCAAATGACATCCTAACATATGATAGATTTTTAAACTTAAAAGTTTCACATGAAAATTACTGGTACTGTTGCGTAAAACGTATTGTAATAAACATAATGCCTCAAAGATACGATCTGACTTTTGCTGCTGCTGACTAATATCATACATCACATTCGCTGCAAGATGATAATGAAGAAAAATGATAAAAAAAAATACTGCCATTTGATCGATTTGCAATTAATTACTTACCCGCCAATAAAGCATAAGAATCTGAAGGTCCCATATCAGTGGTCAAAAGGTTTTTGCCAAACGAACTTAAACCATGTTCATAATGCAATTTCAAGGCGGTATAAAAAGCCAATAAATGCTCCAGTTTCAAGTCCAAATGGGAACCGCAGATACGTGATATTTGTAGGGCACAAATATGTTTTTGCATTTGTTCTTTCTACATGAAAAGAAGACGCAAGTAAGAAAAAGTAAAGTAAAAACCTTAACAACTCATCGCCCCCTCCCCCCTGCACTGCATTTGAAGTGAACACATTACATAAAACAATTTATTAACGAGCGAACTAATTATACTACTTTTGAGGTAATTGGGTGCTGATGATGACAGGTTATTAAAAAAGAAGACAGAGAAGTTACAATTTCGTTTTTATGGTTATTATACCCACCATCTTGTATGTATGCGACACTTAGAAAACCTTCAAATAGAGATCGCGAACTTTTGAAATATTTTCATCGAACTTTGTGGGCAATTTCTCGGTTTTTGGCCCAAGGATAAATCCTATTGAAAATAGTCTAAATGTGTCTACCGGGCTGTCTGTCTGTTTCTCCCAACTTTTGCGTTTAATTCATAGCTCGCCCTTTGACCATATTTGGTGCACTTTCGATCAGATAGATTTTTACAATCGACAAAAGTCGAAATTTTTGTCCCAAAAAAATTGCAATTTTTATAATTCGTCCACAAAAGTCTGCGAGTCATAAACATGTTGATGTGAGAGCTTGGACAGGATATATTTATATTTTGAAAGTCCTCTTATATAATAGTTCCTATAAAACAAATGCATTGATAGGGCAAATATTTTAATCTTCAAAACAGAGAATTGACATTAAAATCAACTCTACAAAAATTTCGATTATGTAAAACTATTTTTTGCATACTGCGGAATATATAGATTTTTTTATAAAAGAACGCTTTTTGATGGCAAAAAAATCGTTATGTCGGAAATTAATCAATGATCGCGATCTGACATAAAGACTAATTGCATCAAATTGGGATCAAGTAGATCTATTTTTTGCCCAGGTCGTGGTTTTTATAAAACATCTGTCTTTATGTGCCAACGATATCTAAGTTATAGTTTTTATGACAAAAGCGGTGAAAAATTGTAAAAAATTGGTTATGCCTCCAAATGGAATCAAAAGGCCAGGAACGTATTCATAAAACACGTTAAGATAGGAAGTCATTTCGACTAAGCCGTAGCAGGGACTTCCATTTGGCTTTTTTTTTTAAAAGATTGCTTTTTTATGATATGAGCAATCACTCTAGCGACGTCCTCTATTCGCTCTATTAGAAAGAAGAGAGTGAAGAGAAAGAAATAGGGAAGCGGCCACAGCCGAGTGGGGGTGTGACCAATCAGTAAGTGTTATACTTTTACCAAGTTATTGTTCACTATACACACCATCACTCGACCGCATAGAGATTTGAACCCACAAACATACACTTTATGTACACTATTCGGTAGCTAGTCTGAGACAATTTTTATCTATTCGACTTATTATTATGGAATTATGTTAAAAAATGGCTTAAATTCTCTATAAGAAATAATTGCTGAAGCTTAGAAACAAAATGACAAAATAAGTAAACAGTGTGCTGTGTGATGGGATCATGAGAATGCTTTTACAACTTATGTTGGGTAACATACATTTTGTGGTAATGTTGTCGAACTGATGCCACTTTCCAATAATAATTTGCTGGCTAATTCTTGGCGCTCTTGCATACTTATGGTGGGTAGAAATAAAGCGATGTCATGAGTGCAACACGATTTATCGCCAAATAAACGAAAATATTCGGTAATCATTTCACTTAAATCACCCAGCAATTGTTTCGCATCCAGATTATGGGCACACATTCGCTTATACAATTCCAATCGAGCCAAGTAGGGGCCTCGCACTTTTTTCTCGCCTTCTTCTATTAAATGTAAGCAAATACACTAAAATTGCAAACGATAGGATCAAAAAAATAAATGAAATATTTCTGATTGTAATTATGATTCGCACCTGACATAGAAATTCATGGCATTCATCTAAAATTGTAAGAGCCGTTTCATCCTTTTCCGATTCACTTTTATCCGATTTTTTATCGACTTCTTGTTGCTCTTTTAATAATTCAAAACAACTAGTTAAATAATCCTGATAGAAATCCCAACGATCATGTCTACGGTAACAAAATTTTTAAATGGATGGAATTCTTGAAATTTAAAGAAACAATTATAACTAATAATAATGATGATAATGTGTACCCACTCTTCGTTTAATAGCTCCTTTAATAATATATTGCAATCTCTCCACATTTTCAATTCTTTAAGTAAATTAATTTTCATGTAGATAGGAGCACCGGGATATAATTTCGTACATATGGAACTGTTAAGGAAATCCAAGGCCTCCTTCGATTTATTCTGCAGTTTTAATATTTGTAAATATAAATGAACTTCTTGTTCCGATTCCAATTTATTCTCTTGAATCATTTTATCTACCATACGTTGAGCTAATGATAAATAAATTTGACGCTTTGTAAGATTTTGACATTCTGGGCCTCGTGTACCCTATAAGGTAAAAGCATTTTTTTTTATAACATTTATATGTTATAAAAAAAAGAAATATTTTAAAAATTAATTTATTCACCTGTAAAACAACACTCATTACAGCCCAAAAATAATAAGCATTCTTTGGATGGGCCTTATAAAGTTGTAAAGCCACCGATTGTTGCGATTTAAAATCCTCCAAACGAACATGAGAAATGAATAAATGAGCCAATAATTCTTCATTGGCAGGTTGTTGTTTAACAGCATGATTGTAAAGCTCGACAATTTTGTCCACTTTAAAGGATAAGATTAAATAAATTTTATTAAAATTCTAAAGAAATAAATAACTGAAAAAATACTTTTCTTCATAATTCAACGAGAAACTCTTTCCTGCTAAAACAGCTCAACTCGATTAATTTGCATAAATTCATATTTTCGTTGCAATTAAATAAAATATGTTTTATAATTTTTTTTTTTTTTCATCTTTAAATCAAAATACACGCAACTCTTTTTTTACACGGTTTTTTTTGTTGCGGTGTTGAAATAACACGGCTCCACAATAGAAACAAATGCACTTTTTTTCTTTTACATAAACTTACGCGAAAAAAATTTGTTGCCCACTTCCAATTTTGAAGTGTCTTGCGGGAAACATATGTGCACAGGGACTAAATACAAGCGGTTTATGTCCACAATTGTTTTAGTGATTTGGTTTACTTCCAATGAGCGAAATTTTTCATTTAAATCAAACTCGACACTTCCGAGCTAGACGTATCCGACATATCTACCGATGAAAGCAAGCTTTTGTAAGCTTTATTTGTTGTCACTTTTTTTGCACGATTGTTAGGAAAATATTTTTAGGTTATATTTAAATAATAATGTTTCATCTTAGACGATTTTTTAAAACTTTGCAACGTATTCGCAAATTTACCACATGTCGCGTGCATTTTTTTTTGCACGATTTCCTAAGGACCGCATCGATCGTGCAAAAAAAGGGTTGAGTGTATTTGACAAATATCTTTTCTTATGCATTTTAATTGTTTGTTAGAAAAATGACAGCTGTGTGTGGTTGACGAGGCGCTTAAAAGTGTACCACTTTTTCATATGAATATAAAAATATTACATAAATTTCTTTTCATTAATTACCCACACGTACATTGCTCCAATTCTTTGTAACAAAATGATAGCACTTGTAGTGTAGCATCATCTGCCGGCTTTTCATTAGCTACCGCTTGCAAAAACCCATCACTTTCTTCATATCGTCCCAGACGTAACAGCGCCAAACCCTTAAGTGCTTTAATGCATAATAAATTCGGATGTTTCTTCAGTAATTTCTCAGTCTCTTGCAACGCCTTACGATTATTGCCGACCTCCAAGTTATCTAAAAAAGAAAAAGCGAAAAAAAAGCGAAAGAATTTAAATCAAATTAAATATGATTTTCTTTTTTTTCTTTTTTGACTGACCGACCGCACAAACTAAAGAACAAAAATTAATGCAATTAAAAATTAATTGTCAAATTGATGTATTTTGTTGATTAAAGCAATTAATTAAATTTACGGCAATCGCGGCAGTCAACTTTAACGTAAATTTCGAACGCCCATTATCTCAATCGAGTAGATCCGTTACCCCGCGAACGCCCACTTCCAACAAATATGAGATTATTGAAGCTTTTCCTAATATTATTTAATTTAAAGAATTTTATGAAAATAATCGGACATTTCTTAGGGAAAAGCTAAAAGACTCCTTCTCAAGTTCCATTAAAATAGTCGGTAATCGGTAATCGGTTTTTTTTAGAACCTATACAAATTGCGGTAAAAGGATATTAAGATGTATACAATACCCAGAAGGACTTGAGATAGAAAAACTTTTTATTACACCGATCGATACCGAGTCATTTGTTAAATCGCTCTAAGCTTCTCTGTCCATCTGTCGGTCTTGCATATAATTTGTCTAATAATTATTATTACATAATTCGTATTGCCATTAAGATTAAAGTAAACTAACAATGGTTTACATCGAATAGATCTAAACGTGTCTGTCCGTCTGGTGTGATCATATACATTCAACCTAGAGGTGGCAATTTTTGAGATACTTTGATGAAATTTGGTAAATCGGCCCCACGACGAAGGCTACTCAAAATGATTTGGATCGAATTGCTCTAAGCATGTCTGTCCGTCAGAAATTCTGTATTCAACCTGTACGCCCCAATTTTTGAGATATTTTGATGAAATTTGGTATATCGGCACGTTTTGGTCCCACGACGAAATCTACTCAAAATGATTTGGATCGAATCGCTGTAAGCATGTCCGTCCGTCCAATCTCCTGTATTCAACCTGCGCGCCGCAATTTTTGAGATATTTTGATGAAATTTGGTATATCGGCAAGTTCTGGACCCTGAGCAATACCTACTCAAAATGACTTGGATCGAATCGCCCTAAGCATGCCCGTCCGTCTGAACTCCTGTATTCAACCTGCGCGCCGCAATTTTTGAGATATTTTGATGAAATTTGGTATATCGGCACGTCTTGGCCCCTCATCAACACTTACTCAAAATTTCTTGGATCGAATCGCCCTAACCATGTCTGTCCGTCTGAAATTCTGTATTCAACCTGTACGCCCCAATTTTTGAGATATTTTGATGAAATTTGGTACACCGACATGTTTTGATCACTAGCTGACGTCTACTAAAAATGATTTGGGTCAAATCGCTCTAAACTTATCTTCACAGCATAACGTTCCGCATCGGCTAGATGCTCATCAATTTAAAGGAGTTTACTAACGACTAAGGCCCCAAAAAGGGAGGATATATGCTATTAGGGCAGCACCATCAAACGTTGTAGTACGTTGTAGATATCAAGTAGCATTATTTTGTAAAATGTTTTTTTTATATATTCTTAAAGTTAATTTTGCTTATATTCTTTCTAATGATTTTAACAATATTATTTTAATTAAAAAAAAAAACAGTAAACTAAAGTGACATTGAAAAGCCGACCTTACAAAACTGCGGTTACTAGGTATTTATGCGTTACCTTCAAAACAAAAAACAATTACGAACATTATAGCCGGGCAAGGCCGAGCATTAAATACCCTACACCACATTGTCTCATACAGTTCTTATTTTTGCATGAAATTATTGGTGAATTAAATTAAAATTATATCTTTTCGTCGTATGAACTTTAGCTTTCGTTATAGGGGGTTATAGGGGGTTCAAAGCGTTGCACAAGCCGGTCTAAAGTTTTCATACCATTTTTGATTGCCGTAATACTACTGCTTAGCGACCTCTGCCGAGAAATTTTGAAAATTACAATTTTTTCAGGGTATTACAGAGGGAGTGATCAAAATATCTCAACAATTGCGACCTGTAGCTTGAACACAAATTTGCATGGACAGACATAAGACAGACGGGCGGACTTACAAACTTAAATCAATTCAGATTATGATTATCGGTATAATAAGAGATGGGTCTTTCTTCATCCCTTCTGCGTGTTTCATACGTCCGCACTAATTCTAATATACTTTGTACCATAAGTGGTGTAGGGATTCTAGGTTGACATTAAGTTTCGAAGAGTAAAGAAAAAAAAAACTATTTGGAATATGTTTCCCCTGAAAAGCATTGTTCGGACAATGCTGAGCAGCTTGCAGGTAATACGACAATCGACGAGGCTATTCTACAATAGCCACAAATCAACTCACGCTAGTATGCTACGCGGGAAGGTCGCAAAGGATTACTATAAATAATGATATCATTTGTAGGGGTCTATATCTATGTACTTCCGAAACAACGAAGTCGTCAGCCAGGCAATGCCAATTTTAAATCAATGAGAAGTCCAAAAAATGTGCCCACAATTCCAGAAAGGCATCTCTAAGTCCAAAAAAGTCTCCTTAAGGTCCAAAAATGTACCCCTATGTCCAAGAAGAGCACTACTAGAGCAAATAAGCTCTAGGCTCAAAAGTTCAAAAGTGCTTCTAGGATAAATAAAAATAACCCTAAGTTCTAAACAAGTACCCCTGAGTACAAAACATCATCCCTAAGTTCTAAAAAAATACTCCTAAGCGCAAGCAGTAGCTTGCCTGAGCAGTAGCCTGAGCTTGATCTTAAAAAGGAAAAAAAAGGGGTATCGGAATGGGATTGTTTGTCGACTACGGAGAACGTCTCCAAGAATGTGCTTAACAAAGCGACCAAGAAACCGAAGAAATACTATAACTTCCCTGAGACTGGCAACATATTCATAAGCTGCATATGGCCAAGCAAAGCAAAGACTGACGGCTGATAAGCAGAACAAATGCCGATTCGCTTAATAATTGCGCCAGAAAACACTTCACCCTATAGAAAAGCAACTACCGTAACTGTGGATATCATCATAACTATTAAAGTTGATAGTTTAGTTACAAATCTTCGTCTTTGTTGAGTCCGGTAGCCAAAGGACACTCGTGAGATTCACTAACTCGTGTCACGCTTGAATATGTAAAATGGCTCTGCAGTAGAGAGAGTTACGAGCGCCAAGAAGATAATCGCTCATAGCAAACCAAACTTACTGGTTCTAGAGGATGACCTTCATGCCGTACAAAAACGAAAATAATCAAACAAAAGTTTGAAAGTTTAGTTTCCTCAATACGCCGAAGTTGAGTTAGCGGGAAATAGCAAGCCAGATATTCTACGAAAATAGAGCACGAAGGCGATTGCTACACATTAACAGATATCCCTCCTACTAAGTAGATGATATGCAGAAAATTCTATTGTGATCCGTGATTATGACGATGATGAAGAAAGGGCCGAGGACGACCTTATGTCTGAATTGGCAAATGAATCCTAATAAGTAACGCGCCGCATTGGCAACACAGGTTTCGTAACAAATAGCGCTAATAGGAAAAACGGAAAGATGTTATTAAAGAATAAGCGTCAACAACGAGCGGATTATGCTTTTAGTTTTGCGTGATTTTGTTTAACAAAATTATTTTTTGTGTGTTTTTGAAATCAAATTTGCACACAAACTTTTTAATTTTTATTATGTCAATAGATTAAATAAAGCTCAGTAAAATAAAACAATATAATAAAACCCCAATCCCCAACAATATTAATATCAAGTTTTAAAGATTTTACTAAAAGATATTTCCGAGATCCTTTTTATTCAAGAACTTCAAGGTACATGAAGAACACAGAAAAGTTATTTGTTATTATATTTTTAATAAATTAACCCTTTTTTTGCTCTTTTCTATTTTTAAATACGATCGTTAATAATATGTATGTGTATATGCTGTCGACGTTATACCGGAAAATTTTGCAAATAATTGATTTCATTGCTTACCATATATAGGTCGCAAACGTCTTTCAAAGACGGCCGGGTCTTGCACGTGTTGTGACATTACTTATATACTTATATATATCACAATTGAATTTTTCTTTTTTTTTTGAATGTTTGTAGATATATGAAAATATATTATCGAAGAACAGCAAAATTTTCACTTTCTTTAAGATGTACACATAAGAATACGCGGCAATATTTCGTACCACCCTTACCGATTTTTCTTTCTGTTTTTTTTCTTTTTTTTTTTTGACGTATTTTATCGCTGGCTGCTTAACTCAAAAGGTGCAGCTGGACATGAACTGCAACAACAATAGGCATGAAATAGTTCATTTAATTTTTGTTTTTTTTATAAAAATAAATTGGGGAAGAATTTACAAGGAGCAGTTAAATTTATGAAAAATATATGATACCGGGGAGCAGCAGTTTAATGTATTCAGGGGATTGGATTCAGGGGTCATAACGTATAAGGTTATGTTGATTTTGTTACATACACATTAATGCTTGCATTCATATTTATATTAAACTTTTAATTGATATTCAATGTGCGAAAAGATTTTGCTAAATTTTTTCTTATTTTCTTTTTTTACATATATTTTATTGAACTAATTTTGATAATATTTTACTTTATTTTTTGTAGTTTTCTGTGGTAATTAGCAAAAAAAAAAAATTTTTTTCTTGCTACCGCACGTTGCACGGCTTTACGTTATTTGTACACTTTCCAAATTTACCGTTTAATTTTTATTTACTAATTTATCCTTTTTTTTAAGAATTTTCTATCAATACATGAATTAAAACATTTTTAAAAAAACCACAGTTTACAAAACGAAATTAATAAAAATTTCTTCCGCACTCACGCACACCAGTTAACATTTACAATAAGTGATGTCAATTTGGCGGTTTTTAATAATATGCCGTACAGCATCCCTTTCGGTAAGTAAGTATAAAGTCGTCTTTCCCTTCCAATCCATGTTATTGGAATGCTACAGAAATAATTATTTATTATTATAATCTTCTAATATTAATTAGTATTTTTTTTACGTAGTAAAATTTGATGAGTTTCTCTTGTTTTTTCTTTCCCCTCAAAAGGGAGAAATTACGATAAAAAAGCGCATATTCCAAATTATTGAAAGTAAATGAAGGGTTACGATAAGTTTTTTATTTTTGTTTTGTTCTTTTTTTTTGTTTAAATTTTCCCTTATTTTCGCTATTTAGCAATTGATAAGTTTTTTATATATTTTTCACATATGATTTTGGCAGTTGTCACATCGCAGATTAACATTTATTTCTTTTACATTAGTAGTAAGTGGTAGTTGCCATTCGTATCCTATGTAGTAGTTGCCACTAGTAGTCCTGCACGTGCTATTGTTTACATTTCAAAGTACTATCCTATGCTCTTGTTGGTGGCAAATAACTAACTTATGGCAATTTCTTAATTTTTTTTTTATCTGTAACTACGATACTAAGCTCATAACTAATTTGGGCAACAACAAAAACGACTCTCTCTCAAATTTAATAGCATAGGAAAGGAGAAGTTTGCCTAATAAATATAAGAAATAATGGAAAAATTGAAAGGATTGGGAAATTTAAAATTGTCCCTAAATACTTAAGGACCTTAAAAACCCATTTAGTTACTTTTTATTGTTTGATCGAAGGAAAGTAATTTTTTCTAGTAACATTGACATTACGACAAAAATGGTGCAGAGTAAGCCTATACAAGTTATAATACGCTTAAGACAATCGATGTATTATCTTTTTTAAATGTTTTTTTATACCCACCACTGTAAGATGGAGGTAGACTCATGGTGTTTTTTTCCATAATGCATGTAACAACCAAAAGCAAGCTTCAGAGACCCTATGTTGTATATATATTCTTGCTCAGCGTGAAATTCTGAGTTGATTTAGCCAGGTCTGTCCGTCCGTGTGGTGTGCGTTGTTGGCACTGTTCTAGTTGCAAAAATGAAGATATCGACTTCAAATTTAGTAGAAATATTGGAAGTTTCTGCACGCAGGTCGGTGTGGAAAATGCGACAGATCGGTCGGAGCGGAAGACCTCAGTGGAGCGTAAACTGAACGCAATTCCGTTTTTCTTAACAAAAATTTTTAGATTTTTTGTCGGTACTCGGAAATTATTAAAGTTAGACGGCTGCATATAGTTTACAAAGCACGCGTTCTTAATAAGTTCTTTCAGGAAATAAAATTAGCTTAAAGCTAGCTTAGTCGTCCATATTTCTTACCGACTACTACTATAAAGTAAACGATTTTTATTTGTATAATGCTGCCAAAGTTGAATGCAAGTCCTTGCTTGATTGGCATGATACGACACGTAAAGTTTCCTGTATCTTTATATATCTAAAGAGTGGTGTTTTTATACTCTACACCGTTTGTCCAAAGTCTAAGTCCAAGTCCAAAGGTGTGTCAAGTTTTTGCAGATGAAATATGGACTCACTTTTTGTTATATGAATGGGTAGTGCTCACGGTGGCGCTGTACGCTTCTATGTATCAAATGAGTGAACTTCCAAGTTTATTTTTAAAGTTTCTGAAGCTGGTGCTTATGAGTCCATATTCATAGAATTTTGCAAATGAAATCAACTCGTATTCGGATTGCAATATCCTCTTCTTCACATATCCGTGCTAAGCATTTTTTCGTTAGCGAAAAGGAAGATATCGCTTATACGTTTGCAAAAGATTTTGAAAGTGACCTAAGCTTTCCAAAGGGCACATCTACAACGCCCACACGCCGATGCGACAAAAACTTTTATTGTGAGAATAGAAAAAGACATTATAGTTATAATAAATATTTATTTATTGGAAAATAAAATAATTTTACAAATTTGAAAAATAAATTAATGATGGGTTTTAGTGAATTTAGCCCTAACTTTTTTTCAGTTTTCATTTTCTACATTGCGATACATATTTCCAGTCCTTCATATGTAAACACATCGTCACATCGACGCGCGTCGATCCGTTGATGGGAACTGGCCTGCGCCCTACTAATGTCGCAGAACCTTTATGACTTAGAAGTAGTGTCTGGTAGTACGACCTATATTTTCCCTGTAGTAAGTAGTATTGTTAATTCCATCGTCCACTATGTCTACAACACATTCCCGAACATGTCAAAAGATTTCTAGAATATATCTTTAAGAAGTGTACCTTATATCGCAACCTATTATTTTTTTTTAGGGTTATTAAATGTGGGTGAAATCGGTCAATTATATATCCATATTTTCCTTTACTCGTTCGACCAGAAATCCGCATATTATCATTTCCAGAATTAAACGCAGGTGCTATGAGCGGTCCTTTGTAGGTTCGAGATACAAGTTGCGCGATGCTGGGAATATTTACCCCTTGACCTACGTATATTTTCCCATTCTAATAATACATTTTGGATTAAACTCCTCTGAGATTTCGCCACTACTGAGTGGGACACTCGCTACAAACTACATATAATGTCTAACCCATGAGTCCAAGTGTTCCTCCGATTATCACTTCGTTGAAACAACCTCATTCTGCCTTTTTTTAGTTGCTATCACATTGGAACCTTTTCTGAAATCTTTGTTCTTTTCCTTTCCTTTATTTTCTATGGGGCTGTGGAGACAATTCGTATTTGCATTTTGTATCGCGCAGTTCCTTATTTATAAATCTTCTATATTTTCAAAAATAATCTTTACATTTATGTGGTACTTATATTTTGCGTCCATTCGTCCTTAAGGGCTCTTGATTATCTCAAATCCATTGATCATCGCAATCGCAAGCGAACAATCTTTTAAACATCGCTTAATTCATATTTTTTGGAATTTCAATTATCAATAATAGTTGGCTTTTACGTGAATTCATTTAATATTTTATTGGAAAATTTAGAAAACAACATAAAATATGAAAACTCGAACTGAAGTTAAAAATCTAAATAAAATGTAGAATTTTGTTTACTAAACATCTGTTTCGAACAGATGTCACAGTTTCAAAAGTACTGCTTGCAAGAAGTTTCATCTTATATTACAGGAAAATCGTAGATAGGATGAGGACTAAATCCCTAGAAGCGGCTCATAGTGCGACGTTAATAACAAAAACAGCGAAAGGGATCAGATTCTTTGGTAATTGATTGCCAAGTAAATTTTCGAAGCACGTTTTTCGCAGCAAAATTTTCAATATAATTTATTATTCCTACTGCCGTTCCTGTCAAAAATTTTATTTATTTTTTTTTTTTTTACGGTTTTTCGTGCGTGTTGTTATTTGTTTACCTTTTTTGGAATAATTAGTATTTCGCTTTCCAAATTTAATTGGACTAAGTGCGTCCCGTGTATTGTTGAGTTTTATTATCGTTTCATTCTGAGTGAGATTTCCGAACTAATAAAAAGAAAACACGTCGTATAAAGTCAGCGTTGCTGTTGTTGCTCGCGGGAAGGCTTGCAATGAAATGAATGGGTCGTGGTCGTGGTTAAATGCTTTGATTGGCAGTGCTATTAATAAAACAATTTACACCTGTGGCACGGCTACGTTACAAATATACGACGCCTATAATCAGCATCGTTTCAAGTATTTTGGAGAAGCAAGTATCGTAAGCATCTTGCAAGCCTTTATTACTATTGTGCATCCGGTTAGTCTATATACACGATTGGTAAGCATTTCATCGGAAGCCCTGGAGCACTTGGTTTACGCCAGTTTGGTATACTTGCTAGTATGCCTGATCATATACTCGGTGATCAGTCGTTCGAAAACACTTCGCAGTATTCGTTTACCTTGGCTATCAATGAAGAAACGCATACTATTCGTTACATCACATCCGGATGATGAGTGCATGTTTTTTGGCCCTTTAATTTATACACTAACAGCTTATACAGATTGCATTGTGTATATACTTTGCCTGTCGAATGGTAAGTTGAAAAGATGAAAAGACTTGCTCCACAAAAGCAAAAACAACAAAGAAGAAAGCATAATTTAATTATAATTTGATTTGTTCGCGTGTAGGCAATTATGAGAATCTGTCATATAAGAGACGTGAAGAATTGTGGTCGGCTTGCCAAAATTTGGGTATACCAGAAGCTAATATAATACTAGTCAATGCTACCAATTTGCCAGATGATCCGAATGTTGAATGGAGAACGGAAACGGTAGCCAATTTCATGTTGCACACAGTCGAAACGTTAGGCATACAGGCTTTAGTTACTTTTGATCGTGAAGGCGTTAGCCAGCATCCAAATCATTGTGCCGTGTATTATGCAGCTGCCTCCCTATGTTTAACTAATCTATTACCGAAAGGTGAGTAATCAGTAGCAATATGTATGGGTGAACGTTGGGTTCTTGTGTAAGAGCGCAGAGGTAATTTCGTATTTAGTTGAGCGCAGGCAGGCAGAGAAGGCACATGAGATTTGTAGAATGTTAAGCCTGAACATTAATTGTCGCTTGGCGATATGGCGATAACGGGTCCAGAAGAATTCAAATGTTTCTTTCTTTCATTCTCACGAGCACGAATTTGAAGACTCACAAAATCCGTCCGCATAAGACAAGTTTTCACTGGTTACTCTTTGATTATAACGATAAATTTTTTTTTGCAAATTTTCCAAGCGTTCGCCTTTAATCGGGTTTGATTGAAAAAAGGGAAGGAAATCGTATCGAAAGTGCGCAAAAATACAAATTTCAAATGCGATATGCTGCGTCCGGTCATTTATTGGTAACTCATTAAGAACAATTTCGTTATTCCAAATCAGGCTTCCGATAAATATTTGAAAGATTTAATTCAGTTCAGATCGAAAATAAATTGTCATTTATTTCTTAATAGATTGCTGAGCTTTTCGCTTTTATGTATGCGGGGTTACGATTGCTTAAATTGCTCGGGACTGTTTATATTAGAGATATCCCTTAGGGATTAAACTTGAGAAAGGATTTTCACAATATTGTGAAAAAGCGCTAGCCAAATAGAGAATATTGGGAAAAAGCTAAAAATATAATTTGTTCTTCTTCTTCTTCTTTTTTTTTTTCTTTACAGATTGTAAACTTTATGCCTTGGACTCCATAAATATTGTGCGAAAGTATTTATCTATATTTGATATAATGTGTACTTGCGTTATGTCCAAATATTGGTAAGTAATTAATTCACTATTCTCAGTCTCGGTTTTCATCATTTTTTTAATCTCTTTGTTTTAGGTGCTTATTAAATTGGCAACAGGCAGCCGTGGTCCGGAATGCCATGCGTCAGCATAAAACCCAAATGAAATGGTTTCGTTGCCTTTATATATTTTGCTCTCGCTATATGTTTATCAATTCGATACGTGAAGTCAATTTGGCCGATATCGAATTGGAGATGCAAATTCAGGAACCCTAAGTGTGTCGATTCGAAGGAGCAATTCTCAATTCAACAAATGAAATAAAAGAGCAATCCATGTCTGTTCAGAATAATGATAATTAACAATCGTGAACGCCGTAATACCAAATATTATAAATTCAACTGTGTTTAGTTGCAAAATTGCGCGTCCAATTCAATTTGGAAAATGGGGGATGGGAAGAGGGAAGTGGGAAGTGGGAAGTGGGAAGTGGCGAAGCAAACAAGCAGCTAAATAACAGACGTTAAAGAGACGATTCTACTGAAACCACAAACGAAACAAACAAACAAAACAAAAACCATGACGCTTTATTTTTTTTATTTTAATTATTTGTTAATATGTACATATATATACGTAGATAATGCATATGTTTCCTTAATTTTTTTCCCCACCTTTTTCTCTTTCATGAATTTATCATTTCAGGTTTAGCTTGTAATATGATGATGATGAGCTTTTAGACGAAGACGAAAACTGTATTCAGATATTTGTATATAATAATAACTTAAGTCGATGATGGCTACATATCCGATATCTGATATTGATAAGAATTCTTATCGTTTTTTGTCCACAGTATCAGAAAGAAAACTCTCAAGGTGCAGAGAGTACTCTCGACCCCATCGAGAAAACTATCCATTTTTATAGCTTTCTGTCGTAATGTTTTTGTTTTTGTTATATTTGTATTATAATGCACGTTTTTTTTATATGTACACTCGCCTCCTTAGTTATAATCTTTTAATAATATTATTATTATTATTATTATTATTATTATTATTATTATCACAGTTGTCTCCTTTAGCTTAAAGCTAAAAATGCAATAAATAGAATACAATTTTTAAGATATTTTTCTTGTGTAAGAGCAGCGAAGTCAAGATTTCCTTTATACTCTCGTATATTACTTTTTATATACAAAATAATATAAAAAGATTTTAAACAAAAAAAAATAAAAATAAAAATGTTTTCATTTATTTATTTATCAATATTTAAAAATTCATAACATAAAAGGGGACGGTTTTTCATAACAATCCTCAGCGTTAAGGCTTTTAGGCGACTTAGACGGTGCCGCGACAGTAATATCGTTATTCTAAAAAAGACAAAAGAAGTAAAAGAACTAAATTTTCATGTTCTATAATATGGACTGGGCGCGGCTCATTTCTTCTATTTTCAAAATAAAAGTGGTCGCACAGGCGTGTCCTTGGAAAAGTTTCAAATCCTTCCAAATTTTTCTGCAAATTTGTATTCGAACGGGACAATCTTTACCACATAGATACTACACTGTTGGGCAGATGGACAGGCAGACGCACTTAAGTGCATTTCAAATTTGAAACCGATTTGTAACAGGGTCTTCAAATGCAGAACTTAATTTGTGGAAAGAACCACAATGTGGAACTTAATATGTGGAAAGAACCACAATGTGGAACTTAATATGTGGAAAGAACCACAAGGTGGAACTTAATATGTGGAAAGAACCACAATATAGAACTTAATTTTTATTTAGAAAATTACTTCAAACTCTCTCTCTCTCTCTAGACTTGTCTGTCGACATGTGTATACATGTATATGGTGGTTTAATGGAATTTCCTTTCGACGACGTTAATATTCTTCATAACTGTTGAAGATAGGAACGAGTTGGAACGTCAATTTCTCGAGTTATTGCAATTCAATATAAATGCACCGTTTTCGGTGCTTGCCAAGTATTGTTTCGATTTACGTACACTGGCCGAAAGCCATAATAATATAAATAATATAAAGCCATAAATAAATAAATAATTTTGTTAAATTTGAAAGACTGTTTGAATTTGGTTACAGTTGAGAACAATTGAAGGAGCGAGTCTGTATTTGTTTATAACTGAGAAATTCACCATTCAATTATTCATATTTATTGAAAGCAACTCTGTGATCTCTCCATTCTCCACAAATAGCCTTTTTTTTATAAGCCATGTGAAGAAAAAAACCAGCTAACGGTTTTATGTGCAATTTCATTAAATTTTATAAAATTTATGTAAATTTCATATTTTCCACTTCCTGGCCTCGATATGCTTTCAATGCAGCATTTTCGGCTTGAACTGCTCGATCTGCCGTATCAGCGCCGCCTTTTTTGAAGTGGTGGGTCCCGCTTTATCATACATAGTTTCAAATATATTACTTAACATAAATACGGGGCTAGATGGCGTTGTGCGTAAGGTATTATCGCCGTTAGCTGGTTTTCCCCTTTACGTAACAGAGTTGCTTTAAGTGGTGGAAACAAAACCTAACCAATTCTGTTAAACCTGATCAATTCTCTAAATGAGAGTTTAATGACAATTTGCTACGTCTTATAAGCGGAATGATGTTTGGAAAGTATTTCTTAGAGTTTTCAAAAACTTACTATTTGTAATAAATCAAAACTGCTGTATATTTTATTTGCATTAAACATTATTTACATATTTGTTATTAAGAAGTTATATAAAAAAACAGAGTTTTTAACTATTATATAATTACAATTCTTCTTCAATGGATTTTAGTTATGCTTAACAATGCTTAACAATGCTTAATTTTGCTAAACTTTGAGATGTTTAGGAATGGTTAAGAATGGTTAACTTCGATGGGCTTGATGAAACAACAAAATAAAGGGATAAAAGAATAACAGAATAACAGAATTTATAGAAGAACGAAATAACAGAACATTTGAATAATATAATAATAACATATAATGATGGAATAGTAAAATAATTCAATTATAGATATGTACAAAAGTCTTCATAATTCGTCCAACTATAACGAAGAAAAAGATTAAATTAAATAAATAATCAAATAATTAATCAAATACAAATCATTGTCTAGCTGTATATTAATGCGATCTTTTAAATTAGAACTTGGTGATTGCAAGGCCTCTCTCAGAACCCTGGCTGCCTCTACGGGCAGTCTTAATATAAACTGATTTTCTAATTCTACACTATCATCACGCAGCGTTGGTTTTCGTTTCGCCTTATCACTTTTTTTCACATTCATTTCTTGTTTTTCCTTCCTTTTTTTTTGTTAGATTGTTATGGCGTTTCTCGACCTGTCGAGAAATTATCTTCCATCGGTTACAATTGCAAGCAAGCAATTTTTTAAACAGCGCTTAATCCATATCAGATTGAATATTACTGCAATGTTAATAATTGGTTTTTACGTGAATTCATTTTATATTTTACTTATATATGCTGTTAAGAATTACCGAAAATTCAAAAAAAAAAACAAAGCGTAAAATATAAAAATTCAAACTAAATTAAACCCTAACTAAAATTGTTGTTTTTTTTTTCAAATAACATCTGCTTTAAACAGATGTCACAGTTTTAAAAACACTGCTTTTAAGAAGTTGCACCTGCTGCCTCTAACAGAATGAAACATTATTGATATTGCAACCACTATCTATCTATCTCTCTCGCTGATATGAAGTTTGATTGCATTTGGAACATTCACACACTATGTATTCTTAAAGCGTTTCGCTCTTCAATAATTTACGATCTTTCTAAGAAAATAATGAAAAATAAAAATAAGAAGAATCCTATTTGCGGCAACTATATTCTCCAAGAATGACAACCGTTTTTTACTTTGGTATCATTGTTTTTCTCTTTTCACTAAATTCATTGACAATCAAATCTTGTTCTTAAGCGGTTAGAAATATTATTAAAATTAAGAATATCCAAGAGAAAGGGAAAGTTATAAGTAAATAAATGGAGTATCTATTGCAGTTGCAATTAAATGAAAATTTTTAAAATTTAAAATATCGTAATTCAAACGCCAAGACAATTGATTAACTGAGCGAGTGCGTTAACTAAAAGAAAGAAAGAAAAAGTGTGGAAAAAGCGACGTCATCAGTTAGCAGTATTTATACATTTTTGTTTTAAAAAATTGAACGTGTGTATGTGTAGTATGTGTGTACCGATTGCGGAAGAAAGTTTTCGTAAATCTTGCGTGCATTAATTTTTAAGAGAATAAAATTAAAGAAAAAGTAATATTGCTTTAAGAAAAAGTATTGGCATCTTTCCGTTGAGTTACAACTTGGATAATATTTGCAGGTTTATTTATTAAAACAAAACATTATAATAATTTATTTCCCTTTATTTGTTAGCATAGATCCGCGATCTCTCTCCAGAGCAACTACATTTCTCCCAAGATACAATCCTCCCCCCCTTATGTTCTTTGTAATAAAAATCATAGCAAAAAAAGTGTCAAATTGATATAATAATAATAATAATAATAATAATAATAAAAATAATAAAAATAAAAACAAAACCAACGCATTGAAATAAGAAAACAGCTGTAAAAATTAATATTTCCTTATTGCAATTGTGGGTGCAAAGAATACAAGAAAAAAAACAAAATTTCAAGAAAACAAAAAGGAATTTTATTTTAAAATTATCACTGCAGCGAAACTAAAGGAAAATGCTGATCAAAGAATTGTAAGTACAAAGATAAATTTTCATTAGTTTTATGTATAAAATGAAAAACTCATGCCTTACATTGTTTAATGAATGCATGTTCTTCAACAAAAACGTTTACATTATTTTGTAGGGGGAGGCTTCCAATACCGCGATACATTTTAAAAGAGCAAAAACAAATCTGATATTATCTTCACTTGAATGTATTTTTAATGAATTTTTCGAATGATAATTTTATGGAAAAAGAATATGCAAAGCGTGTTAAAAGTTCACATGTTTTAAGTATGAAATAAATGCCGCGAAAATCGGTGACAAATCGATTTTTCTTTTAACATTCCGTACTCTTATTTAATCTCTTTTTTTTCATTTTTCTTCCACAATCTTTCTCTCTTTCTCTCTTTTTTTCCTTTTCTTGTTTAGGTAGTGAATCAATTCACATGTGCCAGAGTTGCATGACATTGATTCTCTAATGTATGTGCGTTTGTTGCAATGTACTTTAACCCTTAAAATTCGTTTATGCATAAAAAATAATGGACAATATATATATAATTTAAAAAAAAAGAAAGTAAACTGTTTCAGGAGATTTTCAAAGTAAACAAAAAAATTTACATACGTAAATTTACGCAAATAGCTAAGTTTACAAGATTATCTGGGAAAAGAAAATGTTGTTTCTATAATAATATCTTTTAATATATAAAGAAGAACGATATCATAAGGAGAATAACATAAGGATTTTAGTTTCTCTACAGCCAATGATTTATTCTAGTGTAGGCATCTTCCGAGCCTATTCTTATTGTCTAGATTTGTGTTAATATTTTTTTATTATTTACACTATATGTTTCAATAACAATAAGAAACAACGTAACGTAACGTAATGGTTTTCTTCCTCAAAGAAAAAAAAACTGCATTTTTTCCTATTACTCCCAAAGGCTCTCTATAGTCTTATTGACGGATCGGTCGCAAGTATTTTTCTGATTATTGTTATCTAGGTCGTACAATAACTGTTATTATTAATTAATAGCGTAAATTAAATTAATATCTGATTTAAGCGACAGATATTGTTTCCTATCTCTTTTCTTATTAATTATTAATAATTTTAAAATATGTTTATTTACAATATAAAATTAATATAATTTTGATCATTTGTTTTTTCTTTTTAATATTAATTAATTTCAATTCACATATAAGCTGCATTGAACCGATTGCACGCTGTCCCGCAATTAAACGGTTAACGCAACGTCTGCTTTTGTTCTTTACAAATTTCAGTTAAGCTCTTCTTTGATAAGAGACCTTGAAAAAAAAAAAACAAGAAAAACTTATCGGTTTTACAAAAAAAAAAAAAAAATATATTATTTGTTAGAAGTTATAAAAAATTAAAAGTCGTTAAATAAATTTCTTAGAAAACAATTGCTAGCCAACGTATACATAGTTTGTAATTTTGCGTTATCTGTCTGAGAGGAACGAACACGCCAAGTTTGCTGTGGCCCAACTTTGGTAGTTCTATGCCTGAATTTCCATTCTTTCCAAAAAAATCTCTTTATATCAAAAATCTGATGCTATAGTGATTTCGTCAAAATATTTAAAAACTGCAGCCTGTGTGTTGGAAAAATCACATGGACACACGGATAGACAAGCTTAGATCGGTATAACAAAAGTTGAATCCTTCTGTGTGTTGCATACATCTGCACTAACTCCTGTACCACAAGTAGTGTAGGGATAAAAAGCAAAACCAGATGCACTTGACTTCGAAGGTGTGCTGCTTCTTTTGCTATGAAAGCACTTGGATGTTGCTTCAGAATATTTGATATGAATTAACGTCTAAAGCAGAACTTGCTCAAAAAATTAAATTCCAATTGACAAGAAGAAGCTTTCTTCGATTCTCGAATATTTGCTCTAAACCCGGCTCAGGGAATCATTTAAATTTTTTTCATTTCAAGGTCTTCTTTATTCAGGCATTTGGCTTAACATCCGGGCTTAACCAATTTCGTTAAGCATTTATTTCGATTAATGTTAAATTGTTCGAGTATTCCAAGCCCGAGTTATATACCGAGAATAATTTTAAAAGATGAGTCTTTCTTGCCCTTAGAAATAAATATGCGTATGAGTGATCTTTTTTCTCCGCCTATGTGTTTTCACGGGAATATGTGGTTGTGTAGATTCGAGCAATACCTCCTCTTGTGACATTGTTCTCCGGTTAACAATTGGAACATTTTTGACCAGGCACACAATCTGCTATATGGGCTGCCAGGCAGCAAAGACGATATTTAGAAGGCGTCCTTTACTCAAATCCCTGGAAAAAACATTTAAACGAAAGTGAAAATTTACAAAGCAAGGTTCCACCGCAATGGTGCCACCGTACGTGATGCTCAGGCCAGTTCCTTAAATCGCTTAGTGTCTGATAAGCTAAACTGCAATGAAAACTTAACTGCTTATGTGAGAAAATAACTAATCACTAATCTGAGATTTGCACGCCCAAAAGAGTGGGTGGGCAAATCGACATTGAATTAATTAATTAAATATTAAATCTTGCATTAATATAATCAAACTTAATTTTTTGTATTATTTTTGCTAGAATTTACTGACAGATTTATTTAAACTCAAGTTGTTTGTATTCAAATTTTAACTGGTGGGTGAGTGAGTGCTTCAACCTCTGCTTCAGTCTCATTACTGCTTTAGTAATTTGGTGTTGAAAAGAAAAGCACTTTCTTTCTAATGTTTTACATTTGTTTGTGTACGCAGGTGTTGGGAACATTTCTTTAAGTGGATCTTTTGCTTACTTCTTCGTAGTGACATTTTTAATTATTCATATATGTGTGTGTGTGTAAACATTTTCCTTTAGTTACTGTTGTTTTTGTTAACTGACATTTTCTGCTAATAGCATCTACTTTCTCTTTCTTTTCTTTCTTTATCTCTCTTACTCTCTCTATCTCTCTCTCTCTCTCTGCTACGCTGGGTGAATTTTTAATAGGAAATAAATGCGTTTTTATGCCCATCACCAAAGGATGTCAAAACGTTTGCAACGCCCAGAAAGAAACATCAGAGATCACACAAAGTATATATATTTTTGATCAGCATCAGATTCTAAATCTATTTAATTAGGTCCGTCTATCTGTCTGTCCGTCTGTGTAATTTATGTTGTAAGCATTCTTGTGGGCCCCAAAAATGAAGCTATCGACCTCAAATTTTGCAGAAACATTGAAAGTTCTTGCACGAACATGAACCAAATCGGTCGAAGGACGCGCCTACGCCTGAGACGTTCTCTGCTTTTTAAATGGAATGAAAAGTTGGTTTTTTGGTCATTACTCATAAACTGTAGCAGATAAATGTGAAAGAATTTGAAAGCGTATTCTACGGGCGATGCTGCAGCACCTTTACAAATGTGCAAAAATTGACCACGCCTACCACGCCAAATTTAATTTTTTTTTTTCAATATCTTTGAAAAGAGCAGAAACAAACTTCAAAAACTCCACAAAGAATACAAATTTTTGGCCGGTTTCATCACTTGAATGCACCCAAATATGTCGGTCTGTCCATTTGTCAGTCTGCGCAACTCTGTAGAAACGCCCTACCGTTAGCGAAAAAGAAAATATCGCCTACAAATTTGCAAAAGAATTTGGAAGGGACCTAAACTTTTCACAGGGCACGCCCCCAATGCGACAAAAAACTTTTATTTTGAAAATAAAAAGCACCAGCTGCGCCCACTCCCTATTATGGAGCATGAAAATACAATTCTTTTCCTGCTTTTGTCTTTTTTAGGATAGCGGTGATGGTATCAAGAATTCGCTTACGACCGAATATAATTTTTTTGCTTGTTTTTTTTTTACTTTTTTTTTATTCTCTAAGTTGAAACGACAATGAGAACAATATCAGCAGGAATTGTTTTCAAAATACATTGTATTTGCTCTTAAAAGCAAATTTAATGCTTAAGGAGAAATGATGATGGGTCGTAAAAAACAAAAATTTGAATATTAAAAAGTTTTAAAGTATTTTTAAAAGGAAAATGAAATATTTTTGAGTAGAAATTTATTACATAATAGCAGTAAGTAAAGCAGTAAGTAAAGGCTTAATAAGTAAAAATGAATTTTCTATTTCTCTGTGTGTGGCGATCTAGAAAATATTAAGTTTTCAAATAGACATCATTTTATTCTACCTTAGATGCATGCTTGTCTGGCGATTGGTTGAATGCTTGCATGCATGAAATTTGACTTAAAATTCTTTGCACCTCTCATGCCCTTCATCACTTGTGTGTGCTAAGTTAGTACGGATATATACAACCCACAGAATAACCATCGTAAGCATCTAAGCTTGTCTGTCCGCCTGTCCTTATGATTATTTCAACCTACAAGCCGCAATTTTTTCGATATTTGTACGAAATTTGGGACACTAGAGGAGTTTGGTTCAATGGATAGGAGCACTTGTCATTGTAGAGGTCAAAGTCGCTGTACTTGCTTTGGTCCTATACGCAATGAACTTAAGGTTGAGTTAAGTATTTAGCGTAGAATAAGTACTTCCACTATTTGCTATTTCTTCATATAGTAAATAATTTGTTGTGCTTTCTTACCTCGAATGCGATCAGTTAACCGACTGGCAACGACGATTTGATTTCGAACAGCAAAGTTAAATGGACGCGGATAAGGGATATATTAATGAGAGACAGTTCGTTCTGACCGGCAATTACCGATCTTAAGTTATTATAACAGGGAAGATATGTTTACAGATTATCTCTGGATTGCGTTGGCTGTTAACCGTTAGGTCTTTGTAGCGAGAACAGGTTCACATTACTCTCAATACAATCCTTTTGTAGTGGATAAGTTTTCATTCTCAATACCCTCCAAGCTCCAATGAATAAAATAGAAGGGATAATACAAGACCGTCAGTACAATAGGTAAAAACGCTTGGAATAGTCGCCAAAGCTTACTCTGGCAACAGCCCGACAGAGAAAAATGAGTATCCTCCCACCATATATCGCCGCATTGTGAAAAGCCTTTATATTAACAATTGTATTAAGCGTGAAGTGGTGTAGGGATATTCAATGGGGGGTGGGCCGTGCCACATTATAGTGCTTTCACTTCCTTCAAACATGCATGGAAAGAGATTTAGAAAGACGTCATCTACCATAAAAAGTGCTTTCATTATAAACTGCTGCTGAGTCAGCACCGTTTTGTTTGCGAATCTGCTTTAAGGCATATCTTCATTTTTCATATTATAAACGTCACCGTCGTTACCGTCGCCGCTGACTTGTCAATAATTTTGTATGTGCGCACCAGAATTGACGTCGGCGAAGCGAAAGGCGCAAAAAAAATTTCATATATTATTGTAATCTTTTTCTTAATCGATCTTTTTGTCAATGTTTCTTAAATTTTTTATTGTTTATTGAATATTGGAATTATTTAAAAATCTACGCTCGAACAATCAATATTTTATTGCAAAAATGGTCCAAGCAAGGGAAGCTTCTTTTCTTCTTCTTCTTCACATTTCTGCAAAAGTTACTAATATTAATATATATGTACATTATTCGTTCATGTATTGGAAATACTCTTAACTCATGTAATATCAAAGATTCGTCTTAAGATTAAGGGCCGTCTACATCGGTTTACTTGTTTTATTTTCAGTCAATGATTCATAGCCTCTTCTCATCTCTATTGTTGTGTTTTTCGCTTTTAGAGCAAAATACATGCTGGAGTGAGTCATTAAAAGTTTACATTTTTTTGTGTAAAATATCGTCTTCACAGTTAACAGTCGCGATCCTAACCATCTCGACCACATGCAAGAAAAAAAGTAGACTATCGCTTATCATCAAATACTCTACACAACTTTATTTAATAGCGATGAAGTGGCTGGAAAAGCGGTTCGATTCCAATCATTTTCAGTAGCGTTCGTCTTTGCGCCAAAATATGTCGATGTATTAAATTTCATCCTTCTCCACCTGTAATCCTTCCCGACCACCATCATGCCAGCGCATATAGGGGACATCTCCTAAGTGGCTGGTCGTATAAAAAAAAAGAAAAAAAGAATCAAAATATACATGGATAGACATGCGGTGGACACCCGGACAGACAGGCTTAAATTGATGAAAAAGAGGAAAAGAGAATCGAATTATCTCAGAAACTGTGACGTGTAGTTTGGACACAAAAATACATTGGTAGATATCAGTTGAACAGACGGACAGACAGACAGCCCAGGTTAGACTAAATTAGAACCTGAAAAAAAGGATCGAAATATCTCAGAGATTGTGATGTAAAGTTCAACCTTTAAAATAATACATCGATGGATATCAGGTGGACAGGCGGATAGACAGACAGCCAAGCTTAGATTGATTTAAAAAGTGATTCTGTCTATCTCGAGTCTTTCTTAATTTTTTTATTGCATACCTCCGCACCAGCTTGACACACTATAGACATAATTCACTAAATTTGTCAATGGGTCAGTTTTCTTTAGTATTATAGTCTTCAACTTTGCTCTTATTTAGCGTCTTTAAGTTAATTTGAACTAAAAAATGCTTGGCTTAAGTTTAAGATATTTTAAATTTTACTTAGCCTCAATTCTCTAAACAATAAAAAAAAATCCCATTAAAACAACTAAAAGCAATGCAGAGAGGAGCAATCATTAGGAGGAGGAGGAGCCGATCATTAAACATATTACAGCATTTCGCTTAATGCGATTCTTCATTTATTTTCATGATAAATTGCGAGATGCATTTAAGTAACGGATGCACGTAAAAGCTGACCTTTCGAGGGGACGGTTGTAGTGAAGAGGGTTCGAAATATTGATCCACTCCATCTCAATCATCGTTTCACATCATTTTAGAATACCGACATTTTATGACTTAGCGGTTTTTATTGAGAAACTTTATAAATGGCAATCTTTTCCAAACAAGTAGTATT
This sequence comes from Glossina austeni, assembly GCA_000688735.1. Lineage (NCBI taxonomy): Eukaryota > Metazoa > Arthropoda > Insecta > Diptera > Glossinidae > Glossina > Glossina austeni. The sequence goes on along the minus strand of KK502439.1, from coordinate 222,733 downwards.
CGTTCCTCGGTGAAAGCATCAGTCAGTATACTGAATGTTCCCTGGATGGCTGTTGGCAATGAATAAATAAAGTCCATTTTTATTGCCTACACCACTTGTGGCACAGGGTATATTAAGCTAGTGCAGACGTAGGTAAAACGAAGAAGGGCTTAAGATAGACCGACCCTCCTTTTATTATACCGATCAGTTCAGAATCGTAATCCGCATTTATCTAAGCCTGTCCGTCCGTTTGTACGTCTGATGTCTCTCCACATAAATTTGAGTTCAACCGACAGGTCGCAAATTTTTGAGATATTTTGACCACTCCCTACACATGTGGCGCCCTATTCTGAAAAGTTGTTATATGGGAAAAAATTGCGAGGTTTAAAATTTCTCGGCAAAAGTGGAAGTAGAAGTGATAGTGTTTCGGCATTGTAAAATGGTATGAAAACTTTGAACGGGTTGGGTGCAACGTTTTGAACCCCCTCTCATATAACGAACACCGAAGTTCATAGGACGAAAAGGTATAATTTTAATTTAATTGGCCCGTCATAGTAATTTCATGCAAAAATTCGAATTGTGTTAGACAATGTGATGTAGGGTATTTAATGGTCGACCTTGCCCGACTCTACTGTTCTTATTTATTTAAGTTAGTAAAATGATGAGGTACAGCCAGCAACTACGTAGAGAAAGTCAAAGTCCAAGTAATTAAATCTAAAATGTTTTTATTAATTGTTAGAATAATTTTTTATCATATTACGTGACGACTGAAACAAATGCCAATCATTGGCTGATATATAGATTTTAAATAAAATTTGAGAAATAATTGATAGAAATTTTTTTTTTTTGTAAAAATCAATAGGAAAGCTTTGTTGTTGTTGGTTTCGATATGAACATAGATTAGATATCCATCCCTCCTCGGCGGTAAATGTGTTAAAGTCGAAAAACCGTTTGTTATTTTTTTTGGACCGGAGTAAGCTTAGCTTCAAAATTATTAACCGATCTTTTGTTATCGATGATCTATATATAACTTTACCAAATTTTTACTTCGATATCATCGCCAGAGTGGGAACTAACAGTTATTGAAAATTCTCTCTGCCTTCGATATTTTTCAGTGTCATAGCTGTTTGTAGTTTTTTTTGTAGGCACGCCAGGTCCATTTTCAAAACCCTCTGTAAAGAAGAAGAGTTAAAAACATGGCGCTTTCAAGTTTTTCTATTTCGAAAATTCTAAAATCGGTAAAAATGAAGGGCGGCCGCGATGTCTTTTTTTCGCTTTATATGGGCAACCACTCAGGGCTGGTCGCTTATAAGCATAAGGCTGTGATTGTCAGAAAGAAGTCGATCGAGGTCATTACCGGACGAGCACACCGAGAGATAGTCACTTATACGCATAAGGCTGCGAGTGTCAGAAAGAAGTCGATAGAGGTCATTACCGGGCGACCACATACTCTACCTACGACCAGATGCTAATCGTAGTCATAGTATAGTTCAATGTATTGCGAATTGAATCCCGTTATGCTGACTTAGTAATTGCGCTTTTCAACTAATTGCCTATGCGGTGGTGAGGGTAAAGCCGCCTCTTTTTCGCATGTTTCTGAGTGGGATAAACTTCGTAAGTCGTTCGTAGGCTTTGTAAGTAAGCAGTGAAGCGAATATTTAATACTCGTCAGTTGAAACCAATTGTATCAATTGTATCAATTGTGGGTGTGTCTTCCTTCTATATGCACCTTTTAAAGCGCCCTCTAGCGGGCATTTGTACCAAATGTGAGTTTGCAAGTTAGAAATTCTTCCCCATTGTGGATGTCATTGGCCTAAAAATAGATGGGATGAGTGCGCGTGTGATCGGACCACTTTTTTTTTCGAACAATTCCCATGAAACGTCGAGGATTATTTTAAAAAGTCATTTCATGAATGGCTGTGTTAAGTGACTTGATGAAGTATAGGTTGTGGAACGTGGTGTAGGAAACTTTTGTCATTAGCAGAGATTTGTATTTAAAAGCATGAAAGCACTTGGACATGATTCGCCTGGCAAAGGCGCCCGACTAGCAACTTAGTGGTCATGGGTTCAAATCTCAAATGCGGTACAGTTTTCAATAAAGCCGACAGCCTCGGATGCTAATGCTTTCCGACTTTAGTCTTAGAATTTATGTCTCTCTCTAAATTAATAATAATTGGACCTGCTACCAATTATGGAAGAAATCCTTGGAGATGACCACTAACTCAAACTTTTCTGAGGTCTTCTCGATGAGAAGTTGAGAGTAAGCAAAATGAAGCCATTTTTGTATTACTCCCCCTTGTGTTATCGATTATATGTTAAAGTCAAATTTTCCAAATGTTTTTTTAAACAGTCCCAAGAGCATTGCCGCTCGTTCTGTGCACGTGGGAACAAGAAGGCCATAATGGAATTTTTCTCACGTCTCTTATTGTCACTGCAAGAACGATCTCACAGACAGTCTCAGTAGACAGATCTTCTCAGAGAGGACTTGTCAGAGAAGACTTTATGACATACTGAGCGAGATTTCTGATTGTTGCAAAAGCAATGACAAAACTAATATACCTTGATTTTCTTTGTTATAATTAACTGATTTTTACAATTTTAGAATAACGGGCGAAATGCTTCAGCAAAAAAGAAAACAAAAGAAACGACAACAGATTGATTTATTAATTGTGCGCTTGTGTCAATGATGACGTGGGGAAAGCGGTGGGAATTTGTACCGTCAGTACATTTTTTTTTTGTTTTTTATTCATTAATTGTTAAATAATAATTAAATTGATTAAGAATTTTTTTGTTTATTTTTTTTTTTGTTAAGCTTTTTATTAATTGACCGAAATAAGAGATTAATGGAAATTATTGCAATATGGTTATGGAATACAGGTGTCCCTCGTATAACACAGTACTTGTAAAAAGTGCTTTCGATTAAATCCAGCACAAAATTTGTGATCACTACAAGGTGTGTTAAGACAATTAGCAATACTATGATCGGGCAAGGCCGACTCTTAGACAGCCTATAACACTTTATATCCATAATAGTAATTTAAAAACTATCCATTGCTTTTATGTGAAGACACAACTTTCCTGAAAGCCTTCATATTGGAGGATGATCGAAATGTCGATTA